>CAJUYH010000461.1:27879-66180 GCA_910591685.1 Galerucella tenella | reverse complement strand
GTTCCATCCGGGTGTCCCTTGACACCTCTCAAGTTTTTTTAAATTTCAGTAAGCACGTTTAGCGTAGTCCGATGAACCATCCAGGCACGGAACACTATAACATTGTTATACTGTTCCGTGATCCAGGCTAGAATCCAGAGAAATAATCATTTAATAATAAAATTAACCCGCTCACAGTACTGGGGTCCGTTGAACTATAGGGAAACACGAATTTTTGACTGATTTTGCGAAAAATCGATAGTACTCACCTATTTTGAGAATAATCCGTCAAAAAATTTGCGGGTTATACATATTTTGCTGAGAAAAATCCAAAAAAAGATTTTTTTTCGCCACTTGAGCGATAACTTTTGGGCTAGTTATTTTATACAAACCACAGTTTAAATGAATTGCACTGTACGGAAAAGTGATCAACAACATGTTTTCTCGCTAATTATAACAACATTTCAGTTAGTTTCTTCATAATATTGTTTAAATTACCACTTTTATAAATATATGTTTGACAGGCTACAAATTTGTATGAAAACAATTAAATCAAATGACAAATGACATAGAAGCTCTAGCGCAATTGTAACATGGTTGCCAGCTGTAAACGATTACTTGAGAATCATGATATTTTTAAAATATTAATTAATTATTGCATTCGAATTTCATCACTTAGAAAGTATTGGATGAGAGGGATGAATGCATTGTAATGCACATCAATCTATTCAAGAAGAGGAAAAAAAATATAATAATTGGATTCACCCTTCCCCTTCTAGAAAAACTTAATGTGGATTACAAATAATTGGAGGCATTTGCCTTCCCCTCAAGATATTCAAGAAGGGAATATAATAATTGGATTCACCCTTCCCCTTCTTGAATAACTTAATGTGGATTACAAAGTATTGGATATCTTTTGAGGGCAAGGCGAATGCCTTGCCCTCAAAAGATATTCCAGAAGGGGAAGGGAATATAATAATTGGATTCACCCTTCCCCTTCTAGAATAATGTTCTGGAATAACTTGATGTGGATTACAAAGAATTGGATATTTTTTGAGGGGAAGGCTGAATACAATGATTATATATTTTTTGTTTCCCCTTCTTCAAATACGCAATATAATGATATCATCATATATAAAATGTGTTTATAATTTCATTTATGTTCTTGGGTTTGTCTTGAATAAATCTTACTAAAAATATAGTCTGATACAATATTTAATTTCTTATCTTAATAGTCATGTAGCATGATTGTCGAGTAGTCGATTACAGCTGGCAACCACGCTACAAAGTATTGTATGTTTTGTAGGTTGCATATCTGTGTATGCGATTATTATTAAAATTATTTATATCCAAACTGGTTGCCTGTCAAATATATATTTATAAAAGTGGTAATTTAAACAATATTATGAAGAATCTAACTGGATTTTTTTCATAGATAGCGAGAACACATGTTGTTGATCACTTTCATGTACAGAGCAATACATTTAAACTGTTTTTTGTATGAAATATCATGCCAAAAAGTAATGGCTCAAGTGGCGAAAAAAAATCTTTTTTTGGATTTTTCTTTGTAAATTGTGTATAACCCGCAAATTTTTTGACGGATTATTCTCAAAATAGGTGAGTACTATCGATTTTTCGCAAAATCAGTCAAAAATTCGTGTTTCCCTATAGTTCAACGGACCCACAGTACTGTTATATTTCGTAGTACCTCCAGTGACGGCTAGCTTTGTTTTTCTCATTTTCGAAAGTAACCCAGTACCTTGAAGTATGTAGACCAGTCTATCGATTTCCCAAATTGGAAAAAAAATCAAAAAACTTTTTTTTTTCGAAATTTTTCAATAATTCACGTTGGGAGGAAGGTGGAGGAGAATTAGAAATACCACCGTGTAGGGGAAGTGTTTTGCAATAAAAAAGCTCTCCTGCGTTTTTTTTTGTCCGATCAATGGTTTGTCCGTACAAAATTCAGTAAACTAAGTATGTGTTCCGCGTCCGCACGACTCTGCTGCACGGCTGAAATAAATATAAATAAGTATTCAATCAGAATTTTTTGTCAATCTTTGGTAAGAGTTAAAGTTGTACATAATAAGTAGAAGGTGATAAATTAATTATTACATATTATTATTTTCATTGGAAAAAGGTATGAAAAAAAATTATATCTTAAACCTATATATTAATAATCTTTTATACCTTTTCACTATATACATTTTGTTCGTTGAATATTAATCTTCATACTACAGGAGTATCATATTTTATTTTGAAAAAATAAAGAAGATTCCTACCAGAATCTAAAAAATTGCTATTTTCGCATATAATACAAAAAATCATTGAATCCAAAAATGTATGTTAATTAATTAATTCTGTAATTATATATTCTTGATCTTGGAAGTTTCTCCAAAATTTCTACGCAAACCCCATTGAAATTACTCCAGTTTTATCAAAGTTACAGTATTTAATATATATATTTTCAAGATTCCTAAAATTTACAAAATAATGAAAAGTGCCGCATTTCGTAATTAGGAAAAATTAATTATCCGTGAATTTTATCTATGGAACAGACCTCCATCCTTCGAAAAATTGTTTTAATGCCACCTTATTCTATAATATATTTTTTATTAAGATACTTGGTTTTTTATTAGAATATAATATTTATATTATATATGCTAAAAATTATTATATTTGCTAAAAATGATCATGTGCTATGACAAAAAAAATGCCATCTTAAATCCGACACTTTCCTCTTCAAAACGCCATATTACAATTATTTATATCTACATTATAACTGTACAATAGTTTATAATGTACAGAGTCGCGCGGGTGCGGAGCACATACTTAGTTTACCCAATTTTTTCCGGACAAACCATTGCTCGGACAAAAGAAACGCAAGGAATATTTTTTCTTGCAAAACACTCCTCCTACACGGTGGTATTTTTTACTTTCCTCCACCTCCCCCCCAACGCGAAATATTGAAAAATTCCGGAAAAAAAAAGTTTTTTGATTTTTTTCTCTAGCTTGGGAAATCCATAGACTGGTAAACTTTTCTGTATAACTTATGAAAAAAAAATCAGCCCTATTGCTAATTACTTGTAGTTGTTACCCCTATCGTCTGGCCTAAAATAATAGCGTGCATCAGTATCCAGCCCCTGAAAAATGTAAACTGTGTAGATACATATGGTACATACCACAAAGTGTTAATAAATGCTGCTTGAATGTACCATTTTAACAGTTTATTTAGTGTGAAGCTTAGTATTAGTATTAACTGAATCAGTCCAGCCGTTGAGTGAAAGCCGTTGAGTGAAAAAATATATCACTCAACGGTCCAGCGTAAACACGTGGAACGTTAAATTCGCATGGAGCTATACTTATCGACGCAACGTACGCATTTTTTTAAATTTGGAACATGTTTCATTTTCACCACAGTTTCCGTCCGATTTCCGCTGTGGAAGTATTGGTTTGGGAAGTTGAAATGCGAAATAAATGGTAACGAGTATTTTTCCGAAAATATCATCAAATGTATTTATTGTCATTCTGGTGTATTATTAGCAAAAAGCAATTTCATATGCTCGTAACTCAAGATACAGATGATAAAATTCTCCGTAAATTAACCTGTTTTGATAGATCTCTCTTTTTGAACTACCGCAATAATCTAGGTTCTCAAACTATTTTCTGCAAGTGAAAAATGTGTTGATGACGCCGCCATCATGGTTGAAATGTCCACCAAGCTTAAAAACGCACGGACTGCAATATATGCGATGCGTGCGTTCGCACCTAGGATGTAGCAAAACAAAATCAACTGCCATGTTGCCTTCTCCAAATCTAAAACCCTTTTCAGCTGCTTTTCAGGGATAACCCAGCCGAAAGATTCTGGGAGGTAAAATTCCATTCCAGGGACAAAGCTACAAATCTAACCACAATATATGGATAATGCCAGAGACGCAAGGAGCCCTTTTTACTTCAGACGAACACAAAAAGTCAAAGAAACGCCAGACCATCGGTTTTACTTTCTTTTCTTTGAGAATTGTATACAGGAATGACAAACTTTGAGTTGAGAGCTATGGTAGAGAGTATTTTAAACCCAAACCACAAACCATGTGGTTTGTGACCTAAACCCAGAACATAGCGAGAGCTATCGGACGAAGGATTGAAGGTTAGTTAGCCGTAAAAGCGAAGTGACAGATTTAAACACCGTTTTTCATCGCAAGAAGATTTTTTTCAATCCAATTTTTTTTTCAAGGAGCCGTCCCTTCGCCGGTACTACAGCCGGTACGTCAGCTTTTTCATTGCCTGCGATTCCTTTATGACCTGGAACCCACTCCAGTGTTACACTGTTCCGAGTCGCCAGACTTCTAAGTTCTTTGCCGCATTCCCATACTAGCCGAGATGTCACCTTATAGCTCTGAAGTGCTTTAAGGGCGTCTTGACTGTCACTGTAGATCCTGATCTGCCTGTTGTTGTAGGCTCTCATATTATTAGCCCTTGCACATGCATGTATTGCATAGACCTCTGCTTGAAATACAGAAGCGTATTTGCCAAGCGAGACAATCCCTTCATATTTGCTCGTCTTGCTGTATATGCCCGCTCCGGTGCCGAGTTCATTTTTTGATCCGTCTGTATACCAGATCAGTTCATTCGCTCTACTAAGTGGTGGTGCGTTCTCTTTGTTGTAAAATTACTTAACATAATCCAGCAATTTGGTTTCTATATAGTTTTTTGAAGTTAATTGTCAACTTGTCAATTGAGTTTTCTATGTTACTTTTAGATTCAAGTTGTTTGTAGTATTACTAAATATAATAAATTCATTGAAGAGCCTGCACAAACGTCTTTCATTCATTATAGAAGAAACAGATATTACAACAGGTTATGGGCCCAGGCCAGATTCAATAAAGCTTCAGTGAATGTCAAAGTGAAGTATAAAAGCTAATCTTTAAAAAGTGGTGTGCCGACGTGGCGTAAAGCAGATTGAAGGCATGGAATCTGAAAGTGTAAAGTTTACTTTTGCCAGATTAGACAACAACAATTATCAAAATTGGAAATTTAGAATTAAAATGTTGCTAACACGTGAAGGAAACTGGTCTGTAGTAGAAGAGGCAATACCAGATGAACCATCCGTTGAATGGAAGAGTAAAGATGAAAAAGCACAAGCTACAATATCATTAAGTATTGAAGACAATCAGATAGTACACATTTATAAATGCAAGAATGCGAAAGAAATGTGGAATGAACTGCAAAAAGTACATGAAAGAAATAATTTAAGTAACAAGTTGTATTTATTGAGGAAACTGTACAAGTCCAGACTTGAAAATAAGTCAATGCATGAATATATTAAAGAAATACTAGAATTAGTTGAAAGGCTACGAGGTATTGACGAGACTATTAAGGATTTCCATGTAGCTGCATTATTATTAGGTGGATTACCAGAAAGCTATTCCACATTAGTAACAGCATTAGATGCCAGGCCAGATGATGAATTGACTCTTGAATATGTAAAGGGAAAACTAATGGATGAGTATAAAAGAAAAGAAGATACCAGTTCAACAGAGACAGCATTAAACACAAATAAGAAGTTTTCAAAGGAGATGAAAGAAAAAATAGAATGTTACTATTGTCATAGAAAAGGTCACCATAAAAAAGATTGTTTTTTCATGAAGAAAGACAGAAGTAAGGGAAAGCAGCATGCTAAAGTAACTGTTGAAGGTGATGAGTTGACTGACTCAGTTTTTTGTTTCAATGTTTCTGGTCATAGTAAAGATAATCAAGAATGGTATATTGATTCAGGGGCTACAAGTCACATGACAAATAATCCAGAATTTTTTATTAAGTTGGATTATTTGAAATTGAACAATATTATAGTTGCAAATGGTCAGGAAATGCAAGTTAAAGGTAAAGGAGACATCCTGGTAAAAACGGAAATTTCAGGTCAATGCATAAGTTTAAAATTTAAAGATGTTTTGTTTGTACCTGAGCTGAGTAATAATCTGTTATCGGTGTCTAAAATTACAAAAGCTGGTTATAACATAAAGTTTGATTATTATAATTGTTACATAGAAATTAATAATTCTATTATAGCCACAGCAAAATACTCAAATGGTTTGTATAAGTTGAACATGTTTTCAGAAAAAGTAAATATAGTTAAAACATGTGAGGAAATGAATAATTGTATACATACATGGCATAGACGTTTAGGTCACAGAAGTCCTGATGACATAAAAATGATAGTAAGTAAAGATTTAGCTATTGGCATAAAACTGAATGATTGCGGTCAGAAAAAACAATGTGTCACTTGCATTGAAGGTAAATTCACTAGGAAACCTTTTCCTAAAAAATCAGAGAGAAAAACATTTAAAGTTCTTGAGTTAATTCATAGTGATTTATGTGGACCTATGAGAACTCCTACCGTTGGTAAAAAGAAATATTTTTTGACTTTGTTTAAAAAAGAGTTCAAATGATGAAGTACGGTATAAAGCACGTCTAGTTGCGAAGGGTTTTACACAAACATTTGGTGTAGATTATTTTGAAACATTTTCGCCTGTTGTTAGATACTCTACAATAAGAATATTGTTTGCTTTATCTGTAGAATTTAGTTTAGATATTGACCACGTAGATGTAGAAACCGCGTTTTTATATGGAAACTTGGACGAAGAAATTTACATGGTACAACCAGAGGGGTTTATTCTTAAAAATAATGAAAATAAAGTATGTATGTTGAAAAAAGCTATATATGGATTAAAACAATCCTCCAGAATTTGGAATATTAAAGTAAAAAAAGGACTTAGGTTTTCAACAATCAACTTTTGAACCATGTATATTTTTTCAAAATAATGATAAATTCATAATTCTAGTTGCTCTTTATGTTGATGATTTTTTGATTTGTTCTAATTCTCCTGTCTTGAAAACTAACCCCAAACAGGAATTGTCAAAACAATTTAAAATTAAAGACTTGGGGCCAATCAAGCGTTTTTTAGGTTTAAATATTGATTTTGATAAGCAAAACAATATAATTAAAGTTAATCAGAGTGATTATATTTTAGAATTATTAGATCATTTTAAGTTAGGTGATGCAAAAACTGTTTTGACTCCTATTGAAGTTGGTTTAAAACTTAAGCCAACCACTTATGAAAAACCGAATGTACCGTATCAGAATTTAATCGGTTCACTGATGTACTTGGCAGTTCATACAAGACCAGATATATCATTTAGTATTAGTTATTTGAGCCAATTTAATTCAAGTTTCAGTATTGAGCATTGGAAACATGCAAAACGGGTATTAAAATACTTAAAAGGGACCTTGGACAAAAGTCTAATTTTCAGTAAATCAGATAAAAGTTTGTATGGGTATGTAGATGCAGATGATATAAGTGATAGGAAATCATATTCAGGATTTGTCCTAAAAATGAGTAATGCTCCAATCTCTTGGGAATCCAAGAAACAATCTTGCGTTGCACTTTCCAGTAC
The DNA here is from genome assembly GCA_910591685.1 of Galerucella tenella. Classification (NCBI taxonomy): domain Eukaryota; kingdom Metazoa; phylum Arthropoda; class Insecta; order Coleoptera; family Chrysomelidae; genus Galerucella; species Galerucella tenella. Next base: position 58,752 of record CAJUYH010000461.1, on the reverse strand, counting down.
TGAATCTGAATATATTGCCATTTCTGAAGCATGTAAAGAAGCCATGTTTGTTAGTGGATTTTTAAAAGAATTTTTTGAGACAAAACCTGTAATTCTTTTCAATGACAGCCAAAGTGCCCAAAAATTGTTAAAAAATCCTGTTTACCACAACAGAACTAAGCATATAGACACTAAGTACCATTTTGTGAGGGAAGTAATTGAGAAAAACTTGGTTGAAATCAAATACATGCCTACTGAAAAAATGGTAGCAGATGTTTTAACGAAGGGGCTGCATAATCCAAAGCATACTTTTTGTATGAAAAATATTGGTCTTTATTAATTGCTGGTTTAAGGGGTAGTGTTGTAAAATTACTTAACATAATCCAGCAATTTGGTTTCTATATAGTTTTTTGAAGTTAATTGTCAACTTGTCAATTGAGTTGTCTATGTTACTTTTAGATTCAAGTTGTTTGTAGTATTACTAAATATAATAAATTCATTGAAGAGCCTGCACAAACGTCTTTCATTCATTATAGAAGAAACAGATATTACAACACTCTTCCTCAAGCTCCTTTCGATCTTTGATGGCAATCTCGAAGTTCTTGCGAAAGATATATTTGGTGGTCATGTGGTCTGTTGGCATTTTGAAAATGTCATCATCCACATGCCTTATCTTTGTGTGTCCTCTCCCATGTGCCACGTCATGGTCTGATGCTTTTTCCAGTCGGGTTAGTGCTGCCCCTGCTTCGCACATTATGACACAATGTAGCGGAGGAAGGTCTAGCATTGTCTCCAGCGCCGCTGTAGGAGTAGTCCTCATTGTCCCTGTAATGCCAATGCATGCAAGTCTTTGGACCTTGCTTAGTTTTAGCATAGCAGAGGATTGTCTGATCTTTGGCCAACATACCAGAGATGCATATGTGATCCTGGGAATGAGAACCATTTTGTACAGCCAGTGTACCATGCTGGGTCTAAGTCCCCATTTAGTGCCGTAAGTGCGTCTGGCAACCATGAAGGTCACCTCTGCTTTCTTGATCACGTGCTGGTGGTGTCGGTTCCAAGTTAAGCCTGGGTCTAGGATAACCCCAAGATATTTTACTTCATCCGACAATCGTATTGGTTCACCTTGAAGCGTCAGAGGGCCAAGTCCTTCCCGTTTCCTTCTTCTGGTGAACGCAATTATCTGTGTTTTCGAAGGACTAATACGTAGCCCTTCTTTCACAGTTCAGCCTGTTACTACATTTAAAGCCATCTGGAGTCTGTCTCTGGTTGTACTGTTGTATTTACCTTGGGATAGAATTACCAGGTCGTCTGCATATCCTATGATTTCAAATCCTTCTCTGTGTAGGGTTCTGATGATCCCGTCCATGACCATGTTCCACAGCAGCGGGGATAGTACTCCCCCCTGCGGACAGCCCCTGGTTGCACGTACGGCCATTGTCTCCCCCAACAGAGTTGATTCTATGAGCCTGCTTCTGAGCATGCAGTCTATCCACCTGCAGCTCGTGGCATCGATCCCAGAATTCCTCGTCGCCTTAGCTATAGGAGGTGTTGTCAAAAGCTCCTTCTATATCAAGAAAGGCTGCGAGCAATACCTCTTTGTTTTCCAGCACGTATTCAGCTCTTTTTATGAGTTGATGTAATGCTGTTTCGGTTGATTTTCCCGCTCTGTATGCATATTGATCTCGGTGTATTGGTCTTGTAGCCAGTATACCGTCTCTGATATGTCTGTCGAGAAGTTTCTCAAGAGTCTTCAGCAAAAATGACATTAGACTGATTGGTCTCAGAACTTTAGCCGTGTCCTGTCCAGATTTTCCAGGTTTTGGTATAAATGTAGCTCTGATGCGTTGCCAGGTTCTTGGAATATGCCCTAGAGCTAGTCTAGCTCTGAGCAATTCACTTACCCTGTACTGCAGTGTGTTGCCTCCTTTTTGGAGTAGGATAGGATAAATCCCGTCTGGTCCCGGTGATTTATATGGTTTGAAGCTGTTAATAGCCCATTTTGTCTTTTCCGCATCTACCACTGCCTTCGCTGTTCGCCAGTCTATCCTGGATGCCCATCGTGGTCGATCCAGTTCTGTCACTGGAGAGTTCTGCGGTGGCATGGTAGGTATTGATCCAGGGAAGTGTACCTTAAGTAGCTCTTCCATGGTTTCTCTCCCATTTCCAGTGTATTGTCCGTTATCTTTTTTGATAACGTGTATAGTCTGATTAGGTTCCTTGGAGAGAATCTTCTGCAGTCTGGCCCACTCGTGAGTCTGTTCTATCTCCTCACAGTGCCTCCTCCAGGAGTCTCTCTTGACTTTCCTCACCAGTTTGTTGTATTCAGTCAGGGACCTCTTATAATCCGTCCATTCTTCTGAATTTCCTTTAGTTCTATTTAACTTCTTTCCCAACTGTCTCCGTTTTTCGGCGAGTTCATTTGTCCACCAGGGCACATTACTGTTAGATTTCTTCCTCACCGTTGGGCAGTTGTTTTCAAACGCTGAGATAATTGCTTCCTGTGTTAGGTCTGCTGCTATCTCTAGGTCTGTTGTGTTCTTAATTTTTACCATCGTTCGGTCTAAAGTGTTAACTAGTTCTGCATTATATTATTAGATTTCTTATTCTTAGATGTATTCACAACCTCGCAACCCATGTCAAGCAGCGGAATGCCGACGGACGGATACACAGGAAGTAGGTCTCCTCCCCTGCGCCCGTCCACTTTGGCGCGCATGCGTGAGCGGTTGAATGATTGTAAGAGCGCCAAATTTGAATATCTTAAACGAGATCTAACAATATCCTTCCCAGTTCGTTTTTCGCGGGCTACGGTAGTATTCTATTTTCGGTTCGGTTCCCGAAATTTGAAAATTTATGTGTCTGTGGTCAGAAAAACTTTCTTCCTCGGACACATGCCAATTACTCACGAAGTTACTTATGTAATGAGTGCCAATCGTGATATCAATAACCTCCTTTCTGTTTGAGTTAGCGAAAGTTGGTTTATTTCCTTCATTTAATACGTTCAGATTGTTAGCCGTAATAAATTCTAGTAATGACTCATCTCTTTCGTTGGTGTTGGTGTTGGTGCTTTCCCAGTTGAGATTGTGTGAGTTGACATCGCACGCAATGATCAGCTGCACACCCTTCTTCCTGGAGTACTTGACCAGTTCTTCGACTTCCCTGGTTGGTGGTTGTCTGGGGTCATCATAAGGAAGATAGGCCGATGCGAGAATTGCTTCTCTAGTCCCATTTCCTTGCCCAAGTGTGATGAGGACCGCCGCTAAGTCCCTACAACAAAAATTATTAAGCGAAAGGGCTTTTATACCTTTCTTACCAATTATGCATGTTCTTGGGTGGTCAGAGGTTCTGTCATAAATCAACTCACCAATGCCATCCAGTCCCATAATCTTACCTCTGTTAATCCAGGGTTCTTGAAGAAGGGCCACTTCATACTTCCCTCTTATCACAGTAAGTTCCGCCGAAGCCCCTTTACTGTGATGGAGGTTCCCCTGAAGTACCCTGAATTTCACCGCTCGACGAGCCCCCCAGGACCCTGAAAGGTTAGCCACCAAGGCCCCATGGGAGACCTCGTCGATGGAATAGGCCAGGATTTGACCTTTTTCTTCCACTTTCCGACTCAGGAGGAGCCAGCCGTTCACCCTTAGGTTGGCATTTTGCTTCTCCAAGCGTTCTCGCACTTTTTCCTCCTGATCTGCTGGTCCAGGGAAAAATACAATGACCCTGGGTCGTCTTGGGAGGTCCTTGGCTTCCACTGCTGTTAAATCCACCCCTTCCCATAGACTCTCCAGGCCCTCTGCACCACCCCTGAGCCAGTCAGCTGTCTCCTGGTTTGCGCAGGTCAGCCATAAGACGCCTCCGCTGAACGTGGTCCTGATGAACTGCAAGTTCGTGCCACTGCCTGAGGGGGCGGCATCGATTGCGTTCACCAGTTTGTCTTGAACCAAGTCTGCTTGTTCTTGGCTCAATGTTATTTCCGGATGGCGTTTGTCAATAATTGCCATCCGTGTTCCCTTGGCGACCTCGCTTCAATCCAATTAGTGAATGTAGATTTTTTTTTATGTTTTAGGACTTGAGGAAGACAGGAAAGAAGTTGTCGGAAAACAGGAGAAAGAAGAAGAGCCAAAAAAGCAGTTCGGATAGCGAGTACGAGGAGCTAAGAGAAGGAAAGTCAGTGAAGTGAGTTAAATCTAAACACATTAACAATGAATGCGAAAGTCACGCAAGCTAGAGAAACGAAAATAATGCTAGGAAAAATCGACAAGATGAAAAGTACATCATGAATTACACTTCCACCTAAGCGCAATACATCGACACAATGCGATGTCAATTAATAATAATGTCAGATTGAATCAGCTCGCAGGCAAGAAATTTCGCTTGAATGAAGAGGTTATCGCTGAAACTGCCTATTTTGAGGCAAAAGATAAATCGTTCTACAAAAGTGGTATTGGAATGTTAGAGTGGCGCTGGAATGAATGCGTTGTTCTTGATGGAAATTACGTTGATGAATAAAACTAATTTTGAACAAAAAAAAATGTATTTTCTTTGTTAGGCCCGGGACTTTTCATTTTCAGCCCATGTTAAGTAGAAACTAACGAAAATACAAAGTAAAAAATTTTGATGCATATCTATCAAATACAATGTATGCAATTATTTGGTATTCCACGCTTCGCAAATTGATATAACCTTTGTCTTAAGATTTTCATTTTGACAATGGCGAGTCCCCAAAGTTGTTAAATTAAGAGCGTGATAGCATGTAATAGGATCAAAAAGGGCTAATCCCCTTTCTATACAAAACAAAACAAGAAACCGATTCCATATGTCCGCAATATTATAATTTTAGGGACAGCAATTCAAGAGGGGACGTAAAATCACGAAGGGTGTATTATGTATTTTGATTGATTGGTAAATGATATTGAGAAAAATGTTTTAAAGGATCCTATAGAGGAATTTTTGTTTTTTGAAGTTACACTTAAGCTGGTTCACTCAAAAGTAGGCTGTTTAATGCTATATAGTCTTGAATTTCCAATAAAATAGATTTACATACTGTTCAACGGAAAACATTGTAATGTTTTCTCAATCACATTTTTTTAGTACCTCTTTCTTCTTTCGTTGCTGTTAAATCAGTGCTATCTATTGATTCCATGTCTTTCTCGGTCTTCCTCTTCCTCTTCCTCTATCGCTCTGTACTATTTGCTACCATACCCCTTTTTACTGGTCTTTTCGGATCACTCCGATTGATGTTGCCAAACCATTTCAGTTGGTTCTTTTTGATGACATTCTTTATATCTATCACTTCTCTATCGGATCGTTCTTCATCCTGTATGGACAAGTGACTACTTCAACGGCTCATAGGTATAGCATATTTTCTGCTTGGATCCTGTTCTTCTGTGATTCACTTAGTACCCAGATTCCACTTCCAATTATTATAAGTGTTGGTCTGAGGATTGTTTTCTAAAGATACCGTCAATTTTTTTCCTCGGTCTATTTCGTTTTTTCTCATAACAGACTGAATTTTCTAACTGTAGTATACTTTTGATGCATTATTTATCCTCTTTTTTATATCAGTTTCCATATTTCCTTTCATTTACATCCAAATCGATATCTATTATAAGTAATTCTTCCTTGTACTTATCATTTTTTCTGTGATATCCTGTAGGTATTTTGGAAATAATTACAAAATTGAGAGAATGCTGAATCACACAAAAATTTAGTCATTTGTGACAAGGAAGATAAGACAAAACGAGCAGATAAAATATTAAAAAACATGAAATGTGACCTCGTTCACTCGAAGAAAATTTTTAAAGGTCCGAAAAATATTTGTACTTGTTCTCTGGACGAGTCCCATTCATTCATCCATACGTTTGGGTTGGGCTCAACACTTGAACTGAATCTTTGTACCATCACCCATGTTATCTACCTAATTCCATTCCAGAAGCTTCGTGTCTTCTATAAAGGCCACCAGTTTATCTGGAGGGATCTTCAGTATTTGTGATGGTTGTGTTATTTCCACTCCAAAGTGCTTCCCTCTGAGTCCTTGTAAGTTATCACAGAAGCAGAGTATGTAGGTGTTTTATCGTGGAGTTCACATTTTCTGCACATAGGTTCACTAACTTTGCCCATCCTGTGCAGATACTTCCTCAGGGTACAGTATCCAGTCAGCAGGTCGGTAACTGTCTTCATATTTCTCTTACCCAGTTTCAACAGCCTATGGACGAGAGTTCCTTGTCCAACTTATTCAGTAGATTCTTACTATGTAGGTGTCCTTGTGTCAGCCTCCATTTGAGTTGGCGTTCCTCAACTAGCCAGTTCCTGACTTCCTCTCTTATGTAATCCTTTGTGATTCCACAAAACGGTTCCGGACCTGTCAAGGCTCTTTTAAAACCTTCTTTAGCTAGCTGGTCTGTCATTTGATTCCCTGCAGTCCCCTCATGTGCCGGCATCCAAAGTAGAGACACTTTGTTGTCACTTGCCAGCATATTAAGGGATTCTTTACAGTTTTTTTACCAGTTTAGACCTAGTTGTTGCCGTTGTTGGATTGTTGATAGCTTTAAGCAGAGCCATGGCTGTCAGTGAATATCTTTTTGCTTCAAAAAAGTTGTGTATTGACCAAGGCTAAGGGACAGTTTATTCCTAGGTCCCTAACAAACGAGAAGTTACAGTCTCCTTTTAAAATTACAGATAGCTTTTACTCTTCGTGTATTCTTTCGTTCATTAGTTGTAAATTAGATCAAGTATAATCCACTTTTGACGTTAAAACTGGATAACAAGAATAAGCCCCAACATCTGTTTTTACACAACTGTGAATAAACACCCTTGCGTCGGGTTATTCAATTTTTTCATCAAAATATAGAAATTTGTAGATGAATCAATCAAATTCTTAATCGTATTGTTCTCGTAATGCCACTGTTACCACTGATATTTCGATTTTTAACACCCCTGTGTTTGCGATTAGCTTTGGACAAGGGCGCATTAGCCAAATATTAAATTTACCACCCCCTAACAATTTTGCGCTATATGCGAACACGTGCGCCTCTCTTAATATAACTATAACGAGAGGGATGATACCTACAAATTAATTCTGTGACATATTTTATTTTATTGTAACGAAATTATATCTTTTGAAAAAAAGCCCAATTTGTTCTTGAAAATTGATGTTTGTGTATTTTATTTTGACACAAATTCAGCCAATTATTTCTTGTTTTCAATTTCTCTATGTACAGTCAAAGTCAAATGAAACGCACAACTAGATTAGCTTAAGATTGCATTATTTAAACATCTGCTATCCCCTTCAAACAGATTTATGTTTTTTAGGTCACAATTGAAGTATTTCTAATACATTTTAGCGAAGGCTTACCATAAATCATTGAAACTAATTGAATTTTTGTGAATTTTGGTGTTTGTTTTGTGCGTTTCATTTGACTTTGACTGTGCATCTTTCCATGCGAAACTCTTTTTCTTCAAAGAATTTGTTACTGTATTATTGAAAATAAAATTTCTCATTTGATGGCTTCATTTATCTCATAATTACCTAAGTATGTTTTGCGCATTTGTAACCTTTGGTTTTTAAGGTTTGTCATACGATGTCCGATTGTTAGTCGTATCACGTTGTATATCGGATGGATGAAACTGCCAATTACCATTGCTTGGAAACAATCAAGTTTTAGTAGCAAGAATAGTGACATACATGGTCCGGCAAACCTTTCTCGTACTCCTATTGTATTACTTATATATTTATTTAAAAGGTATTGCCATGCACTCTCAGTACCTAATTACCATCGTTTAAAAGTTACATGAAAAAAACACATTTTTGTTCAAAATCTAAGTAGATAATCGATCAATAGTCTTCATGAACAATGCTTTTGCTTTCAAGATACCAATTTTACATGTTTTCAATAATTTCTTAAAAGGATGTGCAAATTCAAATTTTTTGGGTAAAGGTGGTCTTCTCCGAGATGGCTGGGAGTTTTACAGAAAAAATTTGGGAGTGTACAGTACTAACTATTTCGGTTCCTAAAATGTAAAAAAAAGTGTGGCATTACATCTGAAAAAAATTACGTCATTTGTCCGGTTTACTGATGGACCACCCTGTATACATGAACATAATTTTGAAATGTTTGATTTTAATTACCTTTTCCAAATACCGTTTAAATAAATATGTAAATTATATACAATAAGAGTTATAGAGCTACGACAGAGGTTTGCCGGACCCTGTATATCAATTTTAAGTTTAGTAACTTGTATGACAAGGAGCAATAGGTTCTGTTGCATGATGCATTTTTGCAAGTGATGGTCCCCCTTTACCTTATAATTTGTTGAATGTGATACAGGTCATTCTCAAATAGTTCTCCTTGAAATTTACTTTTTTTGTAAATATCTCTTATCCAAACACTCTCAGCATTTCTCAACAAAATTGCAATTAACAGCAAAATTGTTCGTTGCTTTTAATCACCTTCCATTTCAATAAAAATAATTATTAATTCTGACATAAATATCTCAAAGAAACAGATCATGAAAAAGTTAGGTTAAATCAGATCCGATGACGGATAAGAGTTGAAGATTTTCCAACTGTTTCTCATGACGGACGTGAATTAAAACTTTCGGACAAATACTAACTATTTGTCCGCATGTTGATTTTGAATTTTTTCAAAAATCGCAAAACTTTCTGATGATGGTATATCGTTGGATAACCGATTTGTGGAAATCCACTTTAAGAGTCCTCAAATAGTTTCGTGGATAGCCTCTCTGTATTTTCTTTTTTATTCTACATAACCAGATGATATTTTTTGCAAGTAAAATTTCTGCCAAGTTTAAGAAATGTTAAAACCACTTAAATCTCTATTCCCGTGTCTTATTTTCTAGGTACCGAACCAATTTTAATAATAATAAACGTCATTTATTGGTACAACCAAACGGCCATCGACCAAGGTCCTTCAGCAAAAACCAATTTTAAATGTTACTATCTCTAATTTTAGCTTTTGTAGTAATTCGATTAAGAACTTTTCTCATTGTCTGAAATTCACTTTGGTGCAGCTTTCGTTATAATGTACCAGAGAAAGAAATCTGTATTACATACAGCAAACTGGTGGAATTTATTTTTATAAGCTTCCTACTTCACCGCGAGAGGGCGTAAGTTTGCTCCAGTACTTTTTCCTCTATCTTGTAAAATAACTGGTAGGGGTGAGTGAAAAAGGTGTCCCAATCTGTATCTGTATCTGTAGAGTAGGGAGGGTGAGTGTGTAGGCTCACTGCACTTAGGCCACATGTGACCAATTGTACATCCTCCCGAGGAGTTGTCCTCCTAGGTCATTGTCCATCCTGTCCTTCTCAGGAAGGTGGACAGGTCACTAGGAGACATCTCCTTTATATAGGCAGGTGTTGGCCAAGACTCACCGAACACTCGCATAAGACATGCCTCAGACAGTTTCATCTTCCTGTTCACACATCCTGCATATATGTGTGTCCACTAGCCCCATAGTATGGAGGTGTTTCCTTAGTTGACAGTGACCAGTCAGAAATCCTACTGTTAAACGTAGGTTTTTCCTGGTCATCGCCAAATATTTCTTCGGCGCCAGCTTCCCAGGGTCGCCCAGGGTGATCCTGGCAAGACTGCATCCTTTAATTCCATCCCATTTCTGAAGGGATTGAGCATGGGTGTAACGTTTGGCTAGTTCCGCAATTGTCGAAGTCGTTAGGCCGTAGGTGTCACGTAGCTGTCTCTATAAAACTGTTATACTCAACTTTTGTTCCGCTTTATGGATTTTGACAAACTTAGTATAATTTGAAAGGATATTCAATGCCGAATAAAATATTACGTTAGCTCCAGCTGGTGATAGTACAGTTTTAAAGGATCGTTATATGTAGTAGCGTTCTTTGGACGGTACAAAAACTGTACCTTTTGGAAGTGATGATCATATCGATGCGTTAGTTCTAAAACGATCCCTAATAAGAGTTTGCGCACTATACAGTACTCAATACCATTCTAGACCGGTACCTAAATGCCAGTTGGAAGAAATCTATTATATCATGGTTTCATTCCATTGGTTTTAACGTTGGCTAGGTGGCGGTGATTGAACAATTGTTTTCGTTGGATGCGAGGCTATCATTCACTGAACCCGTCAAATTCAAAATATTTGTAGGCATGTAAACTTTTGAAAGCTGCTCTTGGTGCAAAAATGTGTAAAAATACTGATTAACTATTTATATCCATATCTAGGAGTTTATTCAATTCTAACGAAGAAAAAACGAAGTCAAACCACAGCACATAAATTTATAAAATATACTAATGAGCCAGTGCAACTATGCTTTTCTGGCAATGCAGAAGTGTTATGGACAAAAGCTGAGAGAAATACGACCTGAGGTGGTTCACTAGCTTCACACTACTGTGAAAAGGCTAACGCATAGAGAAATATAATTGGGCCAACGATCACCTAAGGAACAACACAGACTGGTAGAGGAGGACAGAAAAGTGTCCTCCGCAGTGAGCATATTAACTACAATCAAAAGACAAACGTTTTGTAAGGAGGGGCAATGATGAGGAATCATAGGCTGAAATTGGGAGTCTTCCATAAACGGAAGAGGTGATCTGATCCACCGATGGTTCAAAAACAAACCACGGCTGAAGGGCTCTGTTATAAATGAACCTAGAAAAAAAATTTTCTTTAGCATTTGTTGACATACGTCTGTGCTTCAAGCAGGATATACCGGACAAAAAATTAAAATATTCACTGACGAGCAGGTTCTGCTTAAAATTATCAGCGATCCAGCAAATAGGTCTGTAAAGAAATCCCTTAGCAGGAAGGCAAATGACAACAAATTGTCTCTAATATGGTTGCCAGCACATCAGATGATTGCAGGATTTGCGGGTAATGAAAAGGCGGACCAGTTATAGCTAAAGAAGGTTCTAAAAGAAACTTCATAGGTCCGGAACAGTTTTGAGAAATCACAAAAGTCAGGAACTGGCTAGATAATACCAACTGATATGGAGGTTGACACAAGGACACCTCCATACAAAGAGTTTACTGAACAAGGTAGACAAGGAACTCTCAACGAGACTGTCGAAGAGACATTTGCAGACAGCTACCGACCTGGTAACTGGACACTGCACTCTTAGGATGCGTCTGCCCAAAATGGGCAAAGTTAGTGAACGTATGTGCAAAACATGTAATCTCCACTCACGTACTCTCTGCTTCTGTGAGAATTTGCAAGGACTCCAACGGAAGTACTTTGGAGAGGAAATACTACAACCATTCCAACTACTGTCAACTACAGTCAAAATAGTGACACATAGAGAAGACGCGAAGCTTCTGGAATGGTAGTAGATGATATCGGAAATGGTACAAAGATTCAGTTCAAGTGCATGGGCGGTTCAGTACAACCCAAAAGAATGAATGAACATACCAATAAAATTGACAAACAAATTATTGAACACTGTATACGATTGAATGACTGACCAGCTATCCAAATTGTTTACCATCCGGATGGCCATGTTATAGGTCCCGTGATCTGAATTGCCTAATTTACATTTGTTCTTTCTTTGACTTGTTTATAGTACAGTACATTTATCGACATTTTCATACCAATAGTTTTTTTTTCAAACCCCCGAAGAATGAACATACTATAAGAGTAAACATCAGACGTATTTTAGATTCCAACATAAATAATGTCAAAGTTTATTAAATTTTCCAAAGCTATCAAACTAGTGACATGTCGTTTATAATGTCACGTATTCAATTCATAATCGGGAAAAAAAATGTAAATTCCCTTTCATATAAGAAAATCCATATTCCTGAAATCTGTAAATTATAACCATTTTCCCAAACTTCGAAAGTGAATACAAAAGTCAATAGTACCGTCTGAAGCAACATTATCCTTTAGCACCTGCTAAATAACATCTACATTCCCTTATTTCTCCCTGCAACATATTGAAATCTCACTATTGGTTGGTCTCGCAATAAAACCACCCCTGCAAAATAATTTCAACCAATAACAGCAAGGGAACAGACTCACCCTTATATTTAATCGAAAGAAGGACTGTATCTGATGATGTGATTTCAGATTTGGCAAATAATTTCTTTAGTTATTGTTCTGAAATTAAAGTGAACTGATACTTATCTACAGTGGGTTTGGTTAAAATTCACAGTTAGTGGGGTTAATATTTGTTGCTGTTTGTAATGAAAATGTCATTTCCCAATGATCGAGGTCCGTGGGACACAAGTAATGTAAGTTTTTTATGTAGTTAAGAGGTTTATATCTACATTGTACTCATATCACAGTAATTAAATAACTATAGTTTTGGTAAATTTACCTAGTTCAGTTGAAAATATATCGTTGACTCCTACTTACTACTAGGTACCATTAATAACCGTAAATAGGGTGTGCTTATCTATTTAAGCCTCTTTGTGTGGAATGGATACTTTTTTAAAAGCAGCTTAATTATTTTTTTCTACTCCTCCACTATAAGTTGTTAATTAAATGCCAATTTTCAGTTTTCAGCTTCATTGAATTCATTATAACACTGGTTTTCATTATAAAACTGAAAAATTGACCAATAGAAATGTAGGTTTTCAAATACCCAGGCAGACCCAATATTTTCAGTAGTAATACCCCTAGGGTCTTGATAATACCGAGATAATTTTGTCATAGAGAATGCTGAAAGCGTGTTGCTTTATAATAGCCCAAGGCCGCAGGCCGAGGGCTATTATCTTTGAGCAACACGCTTGAAGTAGTTGAAGTTTTTGAAAGAAATGTCGAGCACCAGACCAAATGACCAAGCTAAATATACATTTTTAAACTTATCAATTTTTGTTTGCAATAATGTATTACAAATTCTGTATAACAGTAACATACCTACCTATACACTTTATGTTATTAGTTTAACAATTTGGTCCCGTAGCACAGTGAGGAAAGGCGCCGCATAAGGTTATTTTCGTTCTGTACGTGCCGGATTCGAGTACCGGGTAGTCCATTTTTTTAATATTTTTTTAAATAAAATTTTTTCGTAGAAAAAATAGTGTATGAAACTCTCATGTATTGTTATTAATACATGGTCGTTGCATAATATACTATTACGTAGGTCCTCTAAACTCAGTTCTATGTCAGTATCATTATTCACAATCTTCATCTAATTTAATTATAATTGGTTCAACATACAGGGTGTTTCAAAAAAAGGTAACACCGTCTCTAGGATAGGTAAAAAACAGAAAAATAATTGGGGTTGGCTTAGTGAAATTTTTTTCTAACACCATCCGTTTTCAAGATAAAGGGCGTTGAAGAAAATGAAAAATTACACATTTCTTACGATTTTGCCGAAACTACTGGCACCATTGCAATGAAATTTTATACGAATATGTTTTGGAAGCTGATATATCCCATGAATTTGTTTTTATATCTAACTCTCATAGAGGGCGCTAGTTACACGATTCATACAACGTATTATTCAACATAACTTTTTTTAGGGTAGAATTATTAGTCAAAACTCCAAGTGAACATAAACATCGTTTAATTATACACCAAAAAGGTACTCTTGGTAAAACTCGATATTATGTACCGTTTTCGGAATATTTTGATTTGAAAATTATGAAGTAATAATCGCTCCTGGTATAAACTAATGATAAAGTTCGCTTTTCTCTAAGTTTGCCATGTAAAATTGACATTTATTGATTGTTATGACAATAAGTCAACAATAAATAGAGTTTTGAAACCTTGTTATTTGTAAAATTAGATATTGTTAAACAAAATGTACTCAAATGTTGAATACACCGACATGTTATTAACTTTAGGCGAGTGTTTAGGAAACTTTAGTGCAGCTTTTACGCGTTATGCAGAAAAGTTTCCTAGAAGAAACTTACCAAGTAAAAAAACATTTAGAGCAGTTGAACGACGTTGTCGAGAAACTGGGAATGTAAGACCAAAGAAAATAAATTCAGGTAGACCAAGAACAACAAGAACAATTAATAAAGAAAATATTATTTTAAATTTAGTTGATCAAAATCCAACATTAAGTGTAAGGAATATGGCAAGACAAACAAATACATCTTCTTCAACTACTTGGCGGATACTTAAAGAGCAGCAGCTACATCCTTACCATTACAGACAAGTTCAAGAACTCTTGCCGAACGATCTACCGGTTAGAGTCAATTTTTGTGAAACATTGCGAGAAAGGACAGCCCTCAATCCAATTTTTTTAAAATGTATTCTTTTTACGGACGAGGCCACCTTTACGCGACAAGGTATGTTTAACTCCCATAACGCACACTACTGGTGTGATGAGAATCCACAAGCCAAAAGGGTATCACATTACCAAAACTCATTTAAAGTTAATGTTTGGGCAGCAACTTTAGGTAACAGATTAATAGGTTATCATATTCTACCTGGAAATTTAAGTGGTGATATGTACCTTGATTTTTAAAATAATCACTTATTTGAGATATTAGAAGATTTATCGATAAATGAGCGAACATCATTATTTTTTATGCATGATGGAGCTCCACCGCACTTTGATAGAAGGTGTCGTAATTGGTTGAGTAACAATTTTCGGAATCGATGGATTGGTAGAGGTGCAGCAGCTCCGATTCATTGGCCTCCTCGGTCATGCGGTTTTAATCCTTTGGACTACACAGTCTGGTCGTATGTTAAGGAAAAAGTCTATACTACAGAGGTAAATTCTCGTCAAGAATTAATAGACAGAATTAAACGTCACTTTAATGACATCATAGATGATCCCCAACCGTTAAGAAGATTAATGGATTCTTTAGAAAAAAGGATAGACTTGTGTATTCGTGAAAACGGAGGACATTTTGAACATTTACTCTAATTGAATTTTATGTTATGTTCTTTGTCTTTATTTTAATTTTCTTATTGTAAGTTTTTTTAATTAATAAATTTATCATTAACTTATACGAGGAGCGGTTATTACTTCATAATTTTCAAATCAAAATATTCCGAAAACGGTACATAATATCGATTTTTACCAAGAGTACCTTTTTGGTGTAGAATTAAACGATGTTTATGTTCACTTGGAGTTTTGACTAATAATTCTACCCTAAAAAAAGTTATGTTGAATAATACGTTGTATGAATCGTGTAACTAGCGCCCTCTATGAGAGTTAGTTATAAAAACAAATTCATGAGATATATCAGCTTCCAAAACATATTCGTATAAAATTTCATTACAATGTTGCCAGTAGTTTCGGCAAAATCGTAAGAAATGTGTAATTTTTTATTTTCTTCATCGCCCTTTATCTTGAAAACGGATGGCGTTAGAAAAAAAATTTACAAAGCAAACCCCAATTATTTTTCAGTTTTTTACCTATTCTAGAGACGGTGTTACCTTTTTTTGAAACACCCTGTATATATGATTTTTCACCTTGAGAGCATATCTCATAGGTCAACTGTCTGCAGAAATGTTAGGTACTCTCTATATTTTTCGTAATTTCAACAGATGATTTTAAAGTGAGAAGAGTATTATTTCTTCAATTCTTCTAATATTATATTTAACCTGCTGCGACATTAGGTCAATGAGATTTAAGAAATATGCAATACTAGAGGGGAAGACGCAACAAACTGTATGTCCATTTTTTATTGCAAGCATATGATACACATATTGTTTATTAATTCTAAAATCCTTCAGTACTTTCCTAGAAGATCCCAGATTTGTTAACATATCATAAAATCCTGAATCTCTGCTTTCATATAGGTATAGTTATTTCCAGGATCCAAGAAACTGACTTGACTTAGGATTGCATAGCCGCACTATACCTAATGAAAAAGAAAAAGTACTTAGTAAATTATAATAAGAATGACCCAAAAGTCTTGTAAAGTTTACAGGTAATAATTTATTATTCGCCAACAAAATAAATAGGACCCTGCCACGGCTAATACTTTCCTGACTTTATTGTCATTAACCCATCTCAGGTCAGGTCAGTTTGTTACATCGTGAAAAGCACTATACTATTATAAGGAAAATGATTTACCTGACGACTATGATAACTTGCATTGTCCATTATGATCACACTATTTTGAGGTAATAATCTAAAGAAAAATGTGCTATGCTTTTTTATCAAAAAGTGTCAGACAAAGCAGTTTTTTGTATTATGTATTATCATTGTATATACAATGATCTTTATACAATGGTATTATTGTTACCCAGTTGCCGTTATTTGGAAGAGTTTCCGTTTGGCATTTTGTTGAAAAATCATTCCATCCTTTGCATGCAGTTTCATATGTATCGAATCATCTTTCGTCAAGGTATTGGTCTTTATTGTTTAATAACAACTGTTGAATAAACAATGAGATTCCATTATCATTTGCCGTTTATTATTAAAATTGTTTGATATTTAATTAAAACCAATTTTAAATAATTTTCTTCTAAGGCGCAGTCCAGGTCTAAGGTTGGGTGTGCTAACGGGGCGGAAAACCCGGACATCCTATGGAGTAGACATTTCAGTTGTATTCCATTACTTGTTTTCAATAATCATTTTATTTTCCCAATTAAATATCTTGTGATTTGCTGAGTTTAAAAAATTCATATTTGGCTCTTTGGAAGAAAAAGTGAAAGGGCTCTCTCGCAAGTGTTAAAAACATATAATGTTGAAAGTCAACGAACACATACAAAGGAATTAACGAATGGTTCTACAGAAGTGTTGAGACATGGACAGATAGATTTCGCATTGAATCGTTTCTCCCAATGGTGGACAAAAATGTTTTCAGAACTGATGAGAAGCTCATATCTTACAAAGAAATTAGGGACATTTTTGATTTTCTTAATTAGGTAATTGTTCCTTAGAATCAACTGACATATTGGCCAAAATTTGAATTTCTGCCCATCCAGCAGATTTGCAGAAACAGCTCGTGGGTTATGTAAAAACTCTGAAAGAGCTAGTGTTCATTGCTTTTTTAGAATTTTGGTTAAAAGTGACCCAATTGAAGTTTCTCCTGTATATACCTATAGTTTTACGAATATATCATGTATTTCTATCACTTATTATTGCGAACTGCGAAGCAGAGAGATCGTTCCTAAACTACATTATTTGGGAAATAGGTTGCCCCGGGCTCTTATTTAACCCTGGGCTAGTCTTAGTCCCGGTCTGCTGAGGCTTGAAATGCTACATGAAATGTATGTTTCGTCATTGGTCACTTTTTTAAGTGAAACCTGATTGCTCTTGGTACATTTATTTTTCTCCTCAATAAATCCAACACAGTCTCATCAACAGTTATCTGAGTGTACCAAAATCACTCTTCACTTTTGCTGTGAATGTTACATTTTCAACACCCTTTTATAAGCTTCACCTGTATGTATGTTTGTAACCGACTCCTTTGGATTCAATTTCTACCCTGTTTAAACAGATTTAATTCAACTTTGTACGCTTATCAAGGACCGTTGATAATACAATATAGTAGTAAAATATATGATTTTCCATTTATAACGCAGCCTTTAAGCTTTGAGGGCTCAGATTTATTCGCAATTTTACACATTTGTCAATGACCGATGACTATACAATATAATAGTGAGATAATTGTTGCATTAAAAAAACATTACTTTGAACGGACATAGAGCTTGAAAAAAATTTGAAAAAGCACACCTTAGGTATAGTAAATCGAATTAAAAAGAAAAAAATAATTCTTGATTTAAAAATAAAATGATTAACGAGAAAATTGATGTCATTATGGAAATAGTGGGTTAAACAAGTTAAACTGCACCATGCAGCAACTGCAATTGAATGGAATATACAGGTATACATCTATTTGTCGAGCTAGCAAGCGACAGCGAGTACTCAGTTAATGATAATGTGGAGGTGCGCCAACTTGTTGAAAGTATACATTCATATTAGGAAATAATCGATTTATTTCAGGTATAATTTCATTTTGGAGTAAGTCAAGATATTTAGCACCGGTCAGCGTACCTTCAATAAAAAAAGGACCGATCAAATGGTTTTCCACCAAACCCGCCCACACATTTACTTTTTGTGGACGCTGTGTATGAACCTCCTCCATCCAGTGCGGATTACAATCTGACCAGTACCGACAATTATGTCTGTTAACAGAACCGTTCAAGTAAAATGTGGCTTCATCACTGAATACCAAAAAATCTAAGAAATTGTTTTGCAGCCTTATTTTCTCTGTAACTATTTCACAAAATTGTAATCGCCAATCAAAATCATCCTCGCCCAATTGTTAAGGATTTTGAACTTTATAAGGATGAAAGTTATTTTTATGCAGAATAGTTTGAATGGACTGTCTAGAAATACCGTGATTTCTTGCCAATATACTTGTAGATGTTTTACGGTTTTCTTGAACATCTAATAGAACATCTAAAGTTTTACCTTCATTAGTTGCACTTTTCGGTCTACCAGACCTAGGAATATCTTTTGCACTACCAGTTTCATTAAATTTATTCACTAATCTCGTCACTGTAGATCTATATAGGAGGGCATTCAGGATTTAAATCGTTAAAAAGATGAGTTACTTCGTCATGGGTAAGTTTGCGATCACCATAACATTAAGATTTGGATGCGTTGTTTTTCTGATAAATGTGCCATTATTCTTAATTTACTTTTAAATTTCGTGCCAATTTGAAATTAGTATCAGTTTTGACAATCTGTACATAAATGAACCAATGATGGCTATACTATTGTTTTTTGCTTTATTTTAAAAACCTACAAGTCCAAATAATTAGTAGGTACGGTACACTTTAATTTAAAAAAATTAAAACGATATTTTATAGGACATTTTGTAGGGATTTGTGGGATTATTTTTGGAAAGAGAAAAAAATATGCTTTTTTGTGATGGGTCACACGACCTAGGTTGTCATTTAAAAAAAATTAAGATGGTGGCCGTACGCTAAACTCTTACGTCAAAAACATTTGACATTTGATCTAAAATATTCAGAATAGAGTCTCATTCATCGTCCTAGAATTTCATAACTTTCCCTTTATCCGTTTCAAAGATAATCTCTTGGTGCAAGACTTTTCAGCAACGCTGTATACTGTAGTTTACCTAACTAGTGCGGAAAGTGACACTTTTCCGCACGCTATTGCAGACGGCCGAACGACGCTTTAGCGGAGCCCGCCAGCAAAAAAAATCCAAAAGTTAACATATAGAAACATTATTATTAAATATATATCAACAAATTAATTATTATTATACACAACAATACAATACAATATAATACAAATATATATTTCGAATATTCAAATGTCAGTATACTTCCCAAAAACTTAAGAAATTCACTTTTCACACACTTTTCCTCGCGCTAGTAAAAAAAATTAGTATCTAGTATCGTCATTCAGTGTGTATGTGTTGAAAAAGAGGATATAGCCTACCACATTATCTTTTAATGACTTATTGGAAATATAAACTATTGGAAGGGAAGATTTCTCCAATAGGATCCTGTTAAAATACTGTTTATCCTGATAAGAACAACTAGTTTCTTCACATATATAGTACGAGAGGTGTCGAGGACTAAAAACCTGAAATAACCAATCCACCAATATTTACTACAATGTTATTCTATGAAACGAATCTCATTCCCTTTGAACGAAATACCTTGTCAATTAGTGTTGTTTTAATCTATACGTATTCATTTTAGGGTCCAGACTTTCCGGGATATCCCGCTGATATAAATGGATACCCTGGAATATGGGATCCACACCACTGTCTTTCTGCTCCAAATAGTGCGTTGAGTGGATATCCGGACATACTAACTGCATTTAATTCTGATTTAGGTTTGTAAGAGTTGTTTAATAGTTATTTATGTAATAAGGATCACAAAAAGACGATCATTATGGTATGTCGTGTATGTTATTGGGCGAGGTGAGGGCGAGTCCGATATATAATCCTATTTTTTTAGTGTGGCAAAGACAGCAATGTGGAGGTTTGGTTCCTAATCGTTTGGGACGAAATAATTCATCTAATGGGGCGCAACAACCAAAGAAGACAAGAAGAAGAGTTGCAACAATCGCTCAAAGAAGAGCTGCTAATATCAGAGAACGAAGAAGAATGTTTAATTTGAATGAGGCGTTTGATAAGCTACGGAGAAAGGTATGTAATTCTAATAAAATTAGTTAGTTACTCGGTGTATTGATAAATATACATAGTTATTAAATAAAATCAATAAATAACAAATAACGCGACAGAAATTTATCACTAGACCAGTTTTACAAATAACATTTTCATCGTCAGGAGTAAATTATAAAATTTTTTTATCAACGCCGTTATGTCCCCTTCAGTGAATTACATTTCTAAACTTGGAGTGTGTATTCTCGACATTTTATCGAAAATTAATTAGCGTACCTATTCCAGTTAATTCTTGTATATAAAACAGGAACACACATGGTTGGACTCCAACTAATCGATTCGATTGCACTCCAGCACAATATGGCCTACCTGTCAGCCATATGTGTCTATATCGAATGGAAGGGACTTTGGTCCAAGCTGTCAATCCTAAACATTCTATATTTTGCCACCACTTGTTAAGGGAAAATGCAGAACGGATTTGTCATGTGAATGTTCGTACTATTTATAAATATCCGTAAATAAAGTCTTTTTTGCCAAAGTATCCACTATTTCATTGTTTTTAATACCGATATTGTCTTTTATCCAGCACACAATAATTATGTTTTTCCCTGCTTTTACTGCTTCGCTCCACTATTGTGTGTATTCAATTTCAATTTTTAAACAATGCTTTGGCAGCTGGTAAATGTATGTAATTTATTTCTTTTTATTCAATTCATATTTCAAAAGCTTCATTAACTGCTACAAGTTCGGCTATAAAGATTGTCATATAAGAAATATCTGTTATTTATTGATGTTTTTTTGAGGGTAGTATAAAACATAAAACAATTTACAATAATTTTCAGGTACCAACGTTTGCATACGAAAAAAGACTATCTCGTATTGAAACACTCAGACTGGCTATCACTTACATCAGTTTCATGGCGGAACTTCTTCATGGGCATCCTCAAGACCATAAAAACTCTGACATTTACCCACCTAGGGAATATATTCCATATGGCTTGATTAGTAATTAATCCCCCAGACAACATTATATATGTATAATCCTGGAATATTCACAAGGGTAGATTGGAATACATCCTGAACAAAGATTTAATATTTATATTCATTATGGAATATTCTTTGAATCGACGAATGGGAATATCTTAGATATTCACAGTATTTCGCCAGAAGAATATTCCTGTATAGTACAGAACAAGTCAGTAATAATCCAGGTATATTAAGAATATTAGAATATTCTTGGTATGTTCGTGAATATTCCTTGTATGTTCATGAATATTTTCAATATACTATGTATATGCTTAGAATATTACTTGTGGGTTATTCTAGAATATTTATATCAATTTTGGAATAATCATTGAATTGAATAATGGGAATATGATGGTATATTCTTAAAATAATATTCCTGAATATTCCTAAAATATTCCAAGAAGATAAATAAATGCATACAATAATATTGAAGAAACCTACCTCTTACCAAACATAGCACCAGCTACGCGAAATACTTATTTTTTTCTATGATAGTCTTCTTTGTGGTCCCAAGTACTAGTTCTGATCGGGCAACATAATAGACTTTTGCGAGTCGCAGTGGAGGGCCTTATAGACTTACTCACCACAAACCTAATATAACCTAACTGGTTCTGATCTTGCATTGATTGTTTATTCATCAGCTTTGTTTATATCCAGAAATATTATTTGTTCAGTTCAGCCTCACACATTGTAGGATACCATGTAGAATACTCCTGAAATACGAAAGTATGGTTTCCTTGTGAGGAAAAAAACCATGTGCTGCTCAATTCACTATACACTCCCATTCCTGTCCATTTCCCAATCATTTGACCCAGTATAGGTATATCAGAAGTCACCTTATGGTAAGAACAGTCCGTTTGAATCTTGCCAGATCTTTCTTTTCTAACTTATATCTAGAAAATTTAGTACCTATATGGTAAGGTTAGGTTTGTGGTGAGTGGGTCTTTAAGGCACTCCACTGCGACTCACAAGAGTCTATTGTGGCTCACACCTATTCAGATTTCACCAAACAAATTCAGCTTCTTAACAAAGCCGATTATTTTATTTGGTGAATGATATTTCAGGTCCGAGGGCGAGAGAGAGACCCTGCCAAACATCAGATACCTGATTCGAGCCGCGGCGGGGCAGGCACAAATTGTATGCTCTGCTGTTTCATCATCTTCCAAACAAAGACGGCAAGTCGGATCTTCCGACAGTCCAAGTTTTAGCATATGATGATTCAGATGACAGTGGCCTGTTAAAAGGCCTGTTAGACAACGTAGATCATGCCTGCTATGGTCTAACATTTGTTTGGAGACATACTTCGAAGGATGTATAAAAGCCTTTGAATGAGCCAATCCTGGTAAATTATGCCAGAAGTCTTAAGCTCTTCTTGCTGTCCAGGTATTTAGTGTTTGTTTGTCAAAACTTATTGCGATGCCATTGAGCCGTCTGTGTACCAACAGTTGTCTGCTCTTAATAGTTCATCCTTACGGAGGACCCATTCATCTCTATTTGGAATAAGGACGGTGTAAGGCAGGTCGTAGTTTACTGTTGGAGGCGTTATGCCAGAGGTCATTCCCAGAATACAGTGACTTTCACTGTCCGCTAGTATTCTGCTTCGTTCTGCATAAGCCTGGTTTGTGCATTTAGAAATATGTACAATTCTGTATGCTGTCCATCTAGCCTCTCTTTCCAAAAATATATGGAGAGGAGGTAGGTCCAGAAGGATTTCCATGGCTGCTGACGGTGTGGAGCTGATAGCACCAGTGATTGCTAGACAAGCCTGTCTCTGTAAACCAGAGAGCTTTGCTTGGGCCGTTCGCTGTAAAGCTTTTGGCCACCAGGCAATAGCTCCATATGTGATCATTGGTCTAACGATCATCACATATAGCAAATAGATTTGTTTGGGTCCCAAGCCCCAAGATTTTCCACAGATCCTGCGACATGTCCACAAAGATAGTCTGGCCTTATGGATAACTTTTTCCAAGTGAGCGTTTCAAGTAAGTTTCTTATCTAGTATAATCCCCAAATATTTTACTTCCGCTGCAAATGGAATAACCTCACCATTGTAGTAGCTATATAGACTGCTTTCATTTATAAACAGTCTCTACTTAAGATGGCCCATATAGATTTGCATCCTGATCTAACTGTTTCGCTGATTAAAATGAATGTTCACAAAATCATTATAAACAAACAAAATCATGTATTTATTAACAAACTATTATGCGACATTTATAATTACAAACATTTTTAGTGATGATCTTCGTTAATTTTTTCTCCAAATCTTATATCAATCAGCGGATTGTCTGGAAAACAAAAAAAAATCAGACACGGATACTATATCATTGGTGATCTCGTTAAATTTGAGTTGGATAAGAAATTAAACTCGATAAGAAATTAAACTCTTTCCTACTACCTCCAATAGTTCGTAATGATTTGAATCTTTCCTCGAAGCTAAAATATGAACAAGTCCTAATATTTACGTTTTTTTGGCATGGATAAGTCTTTTTTTTCATGGGGTTCATTGTTATTTCGATGTGGTTACATTGGGTATAAAGTTCAAAATAATTACAAGTCAAAAATTTGTGTGAAAACCGTAAGACTAAAGCTACCTAATGAGAATAATTTGAAGAATTAATAACTGACCTATATTATAATCCTCGCAAGGATCATGCTGATGTGTATGTTGATACACTTTGTTACCAGCTTTATGTAAAGTACATTTTACCACGTTTGCACCATATTTCACTTTATCTGCAATTTCTTTAGCTTTCTCTTTAACTGTATCGAATCCAAATCGATCTTCTAGATCTACCTTTACTGTAGATTCATCAACTGGATCTTCTGATTGACAGGAGATTATTCGAAAAGTGAATAAAAAAATGAAACATAAGAGAACAAAACTTTTCATTTTTAACGTTTCAAAATGTACTCTCATTAATAACAAAATAATAAATAATGCTATTTATATTTTTATCTGTTGAAGTTGAGAGGTCACGTTCCAAATAAATTTGAAAATAAAGAGATTGGTTTCCTGGAAAATATGACAATATTTACAGAAAACTGTAATTGAGTTAATAACCAGAAAACTGAGATGGTTTTTTGTCAATATAGAATTTTCATTCGTATTTTACCTAATTTTAAAGCAGAAAAAACTTCAAGGTCGACATTCAAGCACATTTTTCCGTGCTTATTAAAATCAATTGGAATAATATAAGACGAATTAGTTTGATAAAACTGCTAGGAAACTCTTCAATGTTACGTTACGTTTTTTTTCATGAATATACTTAAAAATAGAAAGAATTTTTGTTATTTTTTATGAATATACTATGGTCGTTTTTAAATGAATATACTTTGAGTATTCTAATGACATTATACAAATATTTCGAAAATGTAAATGTAAAATGTAAATGAATAAGCAAGGAATGTTGTGAAAGACATAATAACATTCATCAGATTTTATGAATATACTATATAGCTGACCCGGCCACGCGTTGCTGTAGCTATATAACGTTTTAGTCATATTACATTGTTGTATATAACTATTTAAGGGGAATCTATCGGCAACGATTTGACAAAATATCGAAGTATTTTTGGCAAAGAATTTTGAGGTAATGGATGTATTGGAAATGAAGAAAAAAATATATCATGTAGATTAATGTTGAACTTAGAATTCTCATCGAATAAAAACTTTGAAATGCTAACCAAATTTTGTTGAAAAAAAATACGAATCATGAGGTAATTACACATATTAAGCAAATTTTTAGCCCTTGTAAAGAGTTAAATATGGATTAAATGGAAAAACTAATTGATAAGAAGTCTAATTTGAAGCTTTATGAATACTATATAAAACTCTGAATCCTCAAATTACTTATGACCGTACAATTCCTTATTGAAATTCGGTTGCTACCACTAAAATATCGGATAAAAATCCATCTCTCGCTTTTCTATCCTTCTATGACTGACATTAGTGACATTGTCTCTCTGCTTCGGTAGTCGCGTGCCGTTCCATTGTTGATACAATGCTCGCCGGTCTCGGCGGTCTCCCAGTTCAGTACTGACGAAGCTTATAGAGCAGTACGTGAACCAAAATCCGCTTGGACCGCTTGGCTACCTACATGTTGCGGAGCTTTCATATTTCTAATAAAATTTTCGTTATGTGAACTTGAACGTGAGGACGTAGGGAAACAAAAAAATATACAAAGCATAATTGTGCAAGGTCGAATTTGGTAGATGCCTCTTAAGGGGAATGGTAGAACATCAGACATGGGCACCACACCATGCTTTTTTACATAGATACCATTTGTAAAACAAACATGGCGACCTTCATGACTGATTTTCTACTACTTTTTCTACTATATATATAATAATATAACTATGTAATAATACTTACATGTATAAAGTTCAATATTATAGTTTTGAACTACGAAGCACTAATAATTAAAAAGCAGGAATAATTTCACTGTTTCATATTAACTATAATATGAATTTAATTTATACTTCAGTCTAAGTAACACGTGGCCGACTATGCTAACACCAAAAATTGAAAAAGTAAAATTCACTGTATTTCGTTTACTACAAAATAAATTTAACCTATACTTTAGCCTCAGCAACATGTAGTGGTTATGCTATTAAATTGTAACTTATATGAAACGTTTGGAAGTTTGACATAGCGCCATCTACTGAATACTTACCCAATCCACTCAACGGATGTCGCCATCTGTTAGAATCGTTTGAAGCTAGCAGATAATTGTGACTGTCAAATACTAGACACATAATTTGCAATAAAATAATATTGCGATCATAAATTGAGATGTAAACTATCCTATATTTCAAGTTGGATCAAGCTGCACACGGTGTACAAATTTGATTAAAATCGGTTAAGTAGTATAGGAGTCCATCGCGGACAAACAATAACGTAATTTATATATATATATATATATATATATATATATTAATATAGAAATAAATCTACAACACTCTGTATATTAAATATAAAATAATAGATTGCATATTTCAAGTAATTAAATTTTTTTTCAATTTGAATTTTTTTTAAAATTATCTAAAAAGGAGACAATCTGTACCATGTACCATTCAATAGAGAAAGCATATGAAGGATCTATTTGTATAATTATTAAGAAGATTTCAAATAAGTATTCAAAACAGAAGAAAAATGAAAGCATTAACTCTATGGAATGTGACATTTGTAGAACGGTTTGACATTCTGAATATTTTATTTTATAAAATTGGAAATGTCATTTTGTAAACTGATTGAAATATAATTTGAGAGAGAAAATATGAATTAAAATCATTAAAGAAACTCAAAACAGGGTATTTTCAAATGATGGACAGACAATCTACTATTTGAAGTGAAATCTTTCAAGAAATATTTTGATAATCAAATCTGATTGGTGGAATGTATTCAACAAACTTTGATCAGCGACAAGTAGATTGCTAATGATAAAAATTGAATGTAAAATGTTGTTGATTATACATGCTAGTCACTAGGTACTTTTCTTTTTGGGTAGCAGATAAATTTTGAAGAACAGAATTATTATTGAAAAAATTAATTAAAACCTTTGGGAAACAACAATTTCATATCAAAATTAAAGAAAGAAATACATTGTGCTTATTATCTAATTAATTATATATAAAACAAGCAGATATAGGTACACATCATAAGGAGAAATTTGAAAGCTTTGGATTTTGTGATTTGACTGAAATGTATTGATATGGACGAAATATAGCATCGATTCCTGACATTGTGCAAGCTGGACAAATTGTGTGGTATTTTCCAGGAGGTAACCTAGAATAAAATAAAAAAACCAATCATTGACATGAATGACTATACAGTGAATAAGGTATTTAAAACTATTTTCATTATATATATAAAAAAAGGTTAAATGAACTTACCGATTTAGTGCAAAGAATTGAACTTTGATATCAGACAGACGCTTATAGTGTTTGTCTTTCGCCATTTTGTATCACGGACACGGACATTCATATAATGGGTTTCGTATTGTAAGACTTGTATTAAATGTTGCCTATTGTGAATTATAAATAGAAATAATTTCTTCATCTGAATGTATGACTTTGTTTGAATGAGTGATCATAATAGATAATAGGTTTTCATTAGTTTATGTCTTGTAAAAGAATAATGTATTTATTTCTATAACATTAAATAACGTTTTTCTATTTGAAGAGCATTGTGAAATTAATTTCTTGAAATATTTCATTTCTTTGTGGTGATTGCTCCATCTAGTTTAAATAGTTGGTAGTTTAAACTGACACCTATGAATTGTGGAGAAATTCAACATTAAACACAGGACCGTATTTAGAATTTATTTGAAATTAATAAACAAAGCAAGAATATTTTTGATTAACAAATTTTTTTTTAAAATTGAGATATTTATTTAAATTTCGGCGCTTACATTAAAAAATTGAATTTTGTTTTTCTACATTTGAACCCTACTCTGAGATCAAGGAGTTTCTCATGCTAAAGTATAATTTATTATCTTAAAAAAAAAAAGAAATTTAAATTTTTACAATATACCGGGCAAATCTAAACTAAATAACGTTAAATTATATTCTCTCTCCCAATTCGATCCACAATAAAAATGGCGCCCAACGTGGGGCTAATATAGAAATAATAATAAAAAAGCATTGAAATAATTTTTGACTTTATTAAAAGAATTTAAATACCTAAAATGGAAAGAAAAATGACATTAAGAGACGGAAAGCAGGTGGGAGTTGAAAGTAGGTCTGATGAAGAAAGAGAAGAAAGGCGCAATGGTAGAGGAGATTTTCAGGTACAATACTTGGAACAGGGGAGAGAACATTCAGAGGGAGATATTGCAGAACATGGACAGGAAGAAGATTTACCATTGTCAGAAGAAACAGGACAAGAGAATAAACAAGAATCAAAAGAGAGAAGGGGAAATACAGCTAGTAATGACCAATTAATACAACTTTTGATGAATATGAGAGAAGAAATGAATACAAAAATGGATAAACAAGATAAAAAAATGGATAAACAAAACGAAAATATGAATAATATGAATGAAAACATAAATCGAGAAATGAAAGAAATGAATATTAAGATGGACCAAAATAAGGAAGAATTAAAACAAGAAATGAATATTAAAATGGACCAGAACAAAGAAGAAATAAAACAAACTAAGGACCTAATAATAAAACTGATGGATGAAAAATTAGGACAGGTTGAAAAGAAATTAAAAGAATCAAACGCATACATGGAAAACAAATTGGAATACACCAAACAAGAAATAAGAGGAGAGGTGATTGGAAGGATCACAGAAATAGAAAATTTACAAATCAACAGACTCAAGGAAATACAGGAGACGGAAAAGGATCTTAAAGGAGAAATTCAAAGAGAAGTTACGGAAATCAAAATGGGATTTCAAGACACCCAAGAACGAATGGGAAATCTAGAAGGAAAATGGGACAGAACTTTAACTGAATTTCAACAGAATGTTGAAGAAGCATGTAAAGAAAAACAAAAGCTAGAGGAGGTGAAAACAGAGAAAAAAATTAGGGAAATACAAAAGGAAATAGAAGTTATGAAAGGAAAAATTGAGCAAACTGGAAGTAGAATTTTCAAGGGAGAACAATCAAAAGAAACAATGGAAATGACTAGAAAACTAGAAGACATGGAAGAGAGACTATTTTATTTACAGCAAAAACATGACCAAAGAGAAGATAGGAATTTTCAAGAAGTAAGAAATGGAGTGATGGAAACGAAGATAATAAACAATTACATTGGAAACAGAGGGGAACATAAATTTGAAGGAGATAATAGGAAAATACACCCAAAAGTGTTCATAAAAATTCTAAAGAATAAAATAAAAAACATGCAAAATAGAGAAGACATAAAGGAAATGATAAGAGAAAACTTAGATAATCATGCATTAGTATGGTACACAAGTAAAGAAGATGATTTTAACAATTTTGAAGATTTTGAAGAACAGTTTATGAAATATTTCTGGGGAAATAGTGCTCAAGCAAGAGTAAGAGAAAAACTCTACTCAGGAAAATATGAGACAGGAAGAGGAAAAAGCATGAATGATTATACTATGACAGTATTCATGAATGCGAAATTCCTAGACCCACCCATACCAGAAGAGGAAATAATAATGTTAATATCTAGACATTTTAAATGTGAAATAACTGAGACAATCACTATTCAGAATGTTAAAAATATAGAACAACTAAGTAGTTATTTACAACGATTAGAGAGAAATAGAGTGGACAATAACAACTATAACAAGAATAAAAACAATAATAATAGTAATTTTAACAGAAATAATCAACATAATAACAATAATAACAATAATTATGAGAATAATACAAATAATCAAAATAACAGAAGAGATAATTATGAACAAAATTATAATAGAATAAATAATATGAATAATAGAAATTATAACAATGGATACAACAACAGAAACAATAATTCAGGAAATAACAACAATTATAATAGAAATTTTAACAATCAAAACAATTATAACAGAAATTTTAGATATAATAATAATAACAATAACAATTATCGAGAACAGAATTATAGAGAACAAAATAATAGAGGTGGACAATATGATAATCGACAAAGAGAAGAAATTAGAGAACAAAGAGAAGACTATAGGGAGGAAGAAAGAGGAAATGCAAATGGACCACAAAGAAGAGTAAACAATATCCAAAGAAGAGAAGAGAGAGTGATATCGGTAGAACCGGAAATAATTACTGAACAAGAGCTAGACCAAAATTTTGGATCGAGCACATACCAAATGTAAGAAATATCATCTGTACATATGAACATCCAAGGGAATACATTAAATTTGGGGAAGATTTGGAATTAAAAGAAATAACGGGATTAATAAAAATTAAAGGAAAATTAAATGGGAAACAAGTAAAAATATTAATAGATACAGGTTCGGAAGCATCCATAATAAAAACAAAATTAATAGAAGAAAATATTAAAAATTATGAAAATAAGCTAGTCAAGATACCAAAAACTACATTAATAGGAGCAAATGGAAAGAAATTGTGTGAAGTTAGCAGATCTATAATACAAAGCATTGAATTAAAGGATGGGAAAGAAGTTGAGATGCAATTATTGCTAGTGGATAATTTAGAAACAGACATAGTTATAGGAATAGATGAATTAACGAAGTATAAAGCAAGAATTGATTTTGAAAAGATGGAGATAGAATTAAATGGTAATAGGATGGAATTTGAGGAAGAGAATATGGAAGTATTGGCAATTGGAGAGGATAATAGGCAGTTATGGAATATAGAGAGGAATAGAATTATGGAGGAATTGGTATTAGTATGTGGAAATAAAGAATATGAAGAGAAAGTGAAGAATTTGATTATGAAGTATGAAGGATTGATTAAAAAGGAGATGAGAATGGCAAATAATTATGTACATAAGATAGAAGTTAGAGGAATAGAAAATTTTAGAATAAGAACATATCCCATACCTTATAAATATAGAAAAGAAGTTGATTCAGAGATACAAAATATGTTAAAAGACGGTATTATAGAGAGATGTAACACAAGATATGTAAACCCTATTGTGGTCGTAAAGAAGGCGAATGGTGAATTAAGATTATGCTTAGATGCAAGAAATATCAATCAATACACTGTACCACAATACGAGGCTCCGATGAATGTGGAAGCAATTTTTGGGCGCATTACAAATAATGGAGAAGTTTAAAAAGAAAGGAATTTTATAAATATCTGAAGTAAAATTTGCATTCATAAAATTTTTACTTACATAAAAATTTGATAAACGCAAAATTTAGGGGATGTTAATATAGAAATAAATCTACAACACTCTGTATATTAAATATAAAAT
>CAJUYH010000461.1:0-25248 GCA_910591685.1 Galerucella tenella | reverse complement strand
ATCACAGTTTCTGATTTCCCAGTTTTCTACCTTGTACCCACTTCCAATACGTGCCGCTAGATAGCACTACAATCGATCCACCGCAATATGGCGTCAAATAAAACCATCAATTGGTCTCTCAGTGCACCTCAATCCCTTGCATGCTCTCTTGCCTTTCGTTGGAATCATATATAGCTCATCTGTAGATAGCTTTTTTCATCATCTGACATTTTAATTATTATGTAATTCAATTCAGAGACAGTTTACTGACTTGGCCTTGTGTTATTTTGAAGTTATTATTTTTTAAAGAAAATATAAATATATTACATTGACATTTCTATTTTCACAAAAAGCTGACTTTTATATCACATGCCAAAGCACACAAAATGTTCAACTCCAACTGATCGGCTGCCCTCCAATACAATATGGCCGACCTGTCAAAATCATGTGTTCTGGAAAGGTCTATATAGGAAAATTATTGTATTCATAATCAAATATCCAAAACCATATAGGGTAGTTTCACGTTGCGTCGTCTGACAGTCACCCATTTAGTACTTTTGTCTGCTTTTGTCGACGGTATTTCAATTACACAGGTATTTTGAAAGCTTTACGTAAATGTTTAGAAAATGATAATTAGATCAGCACAAAACAACCCAATTAAAAATCTAAAATCTGTCCGAATAATTGTTTATTCTCAGGGCGACCGTCATTAGTGACAACTTGTTAGTTGGTGGACAAGCCTGCACATCAAAAATTGAATGAAATACAACACTATTCCATGCCTGACGTTTTTCAACCACCATTTTAAATGTTTAATAACTCAACAGCGTCTTAAGCTGAATGTATCATGTACCAATGGTATGCTTTTGAGTTCAGAAAAATATGAGCTTCACTGAGGTGAAATATATAATTTTTTGTACCCCTTAACTATGGTACGCCAATGGGATAAAAACTACCCTATAAATAGTGCACAAGTGTAAGCTGGCAAATGTTGTGTTCTTTTTACACTATTCTGTTCAGCTCTGTTGAGATAATTCTCAACCTGAGCGGGTGACCAAAGTGAACAGGAAATCTTAAAAAGAATGCTCTCCTTATGTCTTTAGGCTATGATCAACTAAACGGCAGAGCCGAGCACCCACAAGAGGTAGTGCAGTTAGGGGCAAGAGGGGAAGAGATAGTTCAGCTTTGTTCAAAACGAGCGCTTAAAAAGAATACGCAAAATCATTCAAGTGAACAGAGCAGCTGATCTGCTCGAGCAAATTCTGTAAAAAGAACACACCAAAAGTTTTAACAGAGAATACCTAAAGGTGCGTCCGCATTATGCTGCTCTTTGCAAATTGGCAAAGCCGATTCGATGTAGACGCGACTGTTGGCACGTGCCAGTGAATATCGCTGAAGTATCGGTTGGTTCAAAGAAGGCCAATGAGAACGGAGGGTGGGAACGTGGCCTCTCGCGGCTTCAGTTGTGATCACTGCACTCAGACCATAGAGAACACATACAGACAAGCGCGTTTAAATGGAGACCGACTTATTTAACCCCCCACTATTAAAATGACAGATGTCTGTGGGGAAATTTATCGAGATTTATCGCTTCCCGGCCAACTGACAGATCAAAGTGTAACTATGTATAAAGATATCAGAAAATAAGAAATAGAAAACTAAAAAAAAAATAAAAAAACCAGGTCCAAACCGGGTTTCGAACCTAGGACCTCTGGGTTGTGTGCTCAGTATGCTGCCTACTGGGCCAATCTCCTCACATTCAGTCACATCAAATAGAAGGTTAAAGGCTGCATTGACGCATGCGCACCTCAACAATCAACATACGGGGGACTACATCTGTCATTTTAATAGTGGGGGGCTTAATAACTCGATCTCCATTTAAACGCTCCTCATACAGACTGTCTGCCAGTTAGAACAGAACGTGCATTCAAATGAAGTGGACGGAAGGAAAAGTTATTAATTAGACAAATATTCACCGGGATCGTCATTTTCTGTGAATATTGGGCGACTAAACTAAATGAATGCCAACACATATGTATAGAGGTTTTTACAATCGCTGGCTTTGCCAACGGCAAATCGTGGCATAGTATGGTAAGCAAAGCGGCGCATAGATAAAGTAATTTTATTAAACAACTAATCACGAATCGTTATTTTTATAAAGTCGTAAAAATAAGTTACCATTTCATACAAAGACGAAATTCGTAGTTGTTTTTGGGATTGAAATTCTTTGAGGGTAAGCGTTTCCCCACATTCTCCGCATTCGACTTAGACACAAAATTAACTCAAAAAGTGGGAAAATCGTATTATAATAAAAATGTATTACTTACATTTAATTCTTCAGACGTCATCGTACGTACAAAAAATATAACAAAAGTAAACTTGAGCAAAATTACCTTTGCAAGACTACCAAAGATTATGTACACAGAAAACTGGACTGCGTTTCGAGTAAGAAAAAGCCACTTGAAGTTGCAGTCGTATGCGCGAACTTGCTGTGAAAAACCAGGCAATCCAATGACCTGTCAAATAAAATTCAATATGGCGACACAGGGCAAACAATACATTGCAGACCGTGGATTTTGGTATATATAAGTGTTTATTTTGGAGAAAGGTGCTTTTATTTTGCTTTGGGTTCTCTATACTAATAATATACAATAAAAAGTTCAGTTTTATAAAACTTTTAAGCTGGGTATATCAATTTAGGACCAACTTTTGCTTGTGTACCTATATAAGAACATTATTTTTTTGATAGTGGTTTTTAGACTATCAAGAATTATTATTTAATATTTACGGGTAAGTACACACTGACTAAATATTATCATGAAAGTGAAACTTTTATGAAATTGCTGGCATCAAAATTTCACTTGCTTGAATTGGAAGATATCACCTGCAGTATTTAACTTTTATTCTTACGGATTTCAGGAGTGAAACACCTACTTCAAAATGCCAACAACTTGTATTGTAGTCGGTTGTGAGAGCCGTTCAAACCGAGACCAAGTAAGCTGTTTTAAAGAACACATTTTTGGTGCACAAGAATGAATTGAGTAAGAAGCGTAGAGAAATGTGGTTAGCAGCAATCAATAGAGATGATTAAACAGAATTAAAAACCAAATATCAGGCTGTATGTAGCAGGCATTTTGTTCAGTTTTGTTCAATAACAATATTTATAAAAACTAAGAAAAGTGATATATTCTAAATAAAAAATAGGTACTAATCAAATGAACAATATACTAAACACTAATAAAATATACTAAGTTGAAGCAAAATATACTAATAAATTCGACTAAAAAGTCTTGAGCACTGTTTATGACTGAAAAGACGATACAAAACTAACCTATCTGTTTAAATTGTTTGCCCTGCACGGCCATATTATCTGGATTGCCTAATCACTAGTTTAACGTTTTCAAATTTTGTAGGTTAACACAAGATAACAATATTAAAAATGTATTTATCGTATGTATTGTATAGTTTAAATAAAACTCATTTAGGAATTCTTTGTAGCATTTCGAGAGGTTTTCACATACAATAGACACTGGTATATGAAATTACTTCAATCAACGATTGGCGATGTTCGTTTTGTAACGCCAATGGCATGAAACTCGATACGAGGCGACAATGATAGACCGATTTCGATTTCTGCTAGTTGGCAAACTTCTCGTGGCTGCTTCTTATGTAAAACTAAGTCTAATAAATTAATTAAAATAAGTGTATCATAACTCATAACCTGAATATTTAAATGCAAACTGACAAAAATTAGCTCTAATTCGTCACAATATCGGAAAATGTTGAATTAGACACCCAGATTTTAAACTTTATCACGAGTTCGTGAAATTTCATTTAAAAAAAAGCCATATTATATGCAAATTTTGAATACCGACCATGTAGTGCATCGCAAAAATAAATTTCTATTTATTCCAACTGAATACTACCATAAATTAAAAAAAAGGTAGAACGTGTCGCGGGACACACGGTAGGAACTTTAGTTCCTTTTAAGCAAAAATTATGTAATACATTTGACGTTATAGATAAACAATTTGCATATTCTTTGGTGGATGAGTAGTAAGCATACCAGACTCTCACGCGCTAGATCCGGGTTCGATTCCCCGTGAGGAAATTTTTTTTTACTGTTAATTTTATTTTTAAATAATTATTCTGCTTGATATTAATAACGACAACTTACAGGTAGACGTTTAAAATATTTAGCAGAATATTCATTATTATAGATAGTGGTACGGTATCCTTCATGAGGGAGTCCGACTGGCAACATCTACTTATAACAGCATCGTATATTTAAAAAGGGAAACCGTAGCATTATACAAATTGGACATTCAAGAACTGTACGTTTACCACAAAAAGATTAGTGGAAACATAAAATTGAATTGTTAAATTTCCAATTTGAAGTTATATTACAGTTTATAGAAATTTTTATTTTCTAGATTTTTTCTTAAGTAGGTCGTAGAAAAAATATGCTGTTCGACTCGTGTGGACTGTCCATATCGCACTTGAATGATTGAGCACTTCGCCTACGGCGTCGTGCTCAAACTTTGTCCTCGTGCGATATGGCCATCATATCCACACTAGTTGCACAAACTACTATTTTTATCAAAATATACCCTTTTACATTTAAAAACAACCTGCCAAATGTCAAATCAATTTATCCATCCATTTTAAAGTTATCGAATTAAAACATTCAAAATTTCAACATCCTGAATTTCGAAAAGTAAATGTGCTAGACCCCTTAATCGCGCAAAAAAATTATGGAGATAATAGTAAAAATGTATCCGCACAAATTCAAGTAGATCACCAGCACTGCGAATACCAGCTTTGCATAGAATTTTAATATAGCATCGGTGGTTCAGTGGTAGAATGCTCGCAATCCACGCGGGCGGCCCGGGTTCGAATCCCGGCCGGAGCATATGAATCGCTGCTTCGTAAACAAACGAGAGAGAGACTAAGGAGAGAGCACAAGCACGCAAGCAAGGCTCATAACGAAGTAACTTAACATAACGTAGCGTAACGCGTAACGGTCAGATATTTTGCGTCGCGACCCCTGGTCGCTCAAACATTACCTGACGTAAAGAACTAAAGTTCCAATAATACAGACTTTTAGCTTGTCTTAAATTTCTTACGTATCCGTATCCGTAACGAACTGCACATATGGCACATGTGTAGAACCGTTACGTCTCAGCCGATACAATGCGTTGAACGTATTGTTACGTACCCTACTCCGTATACCTAAACGTATTCGTTTCCCGACCAAAGTCAGTATTCCGTGCTATATTACATCATCTGTATTATTTAATATCGCCCCCATTTTACGTTTTACAAAAATATTAAAAGGTAAAATGAAAAGTTTGAGGTTATACGATTAAAAACAGAACGAAGTGATACGTTTTTTGCTAAAAAGCATGATAAGCTTTCGGTGTGCGACCATAGAAATAAATAGGTTAGGTTATGTTGGTTATGCTGCCATGTCAGGTGTCAGGTGTCAGGATTGGTAACACTTTTGAAACTTTGAATAACTGTCATTTTTAGCATTGAACATGTTTGATTTTTGATTTGAATAGTTTGAAACTATTGCAGTACATAAATACATTGTTTTGACTATATGTTCTTTAAAATAAAATAGAATGGCACATTTCACATTTGTAATCCCAGGAAATAAAGAAGACCTATTGAAAAGTAACATTAATGACGAATATAAGGTTAACAATGTATCCCTACAGAAGGATATTCCCAGTGAATTGAAAGGTATTTTTTTTCTATAACACTTAACAAGCATAAATTGATTTATTTCACTACTAATTTTCAATACAAAATAAATTAATTACTAAAAAATTATAAATATTTATCAGGGTATCACTAATTATTTTTGAATTTTTCAGTTTGCAGGCAATCACTTCGTGAAGAAGGTGCAGAATACATTCTTAATTCTTTTGATGTTCATTTTTCTGTATTGCATCATGGAGATGCACTTTCCATGGACCTTATATTTCGATCTTTTGAAGATTTACACAAAGGTAAATGAAAAAAATTTGTGATTCAACATTAAATAAAACTTGCTTACTTTAGGCGCCGTTGAACTAAACAAAGCTTTAGGATTTCTTCTGGATGATAAGAATAACCTCACCGATGAATTGAAAGCAAAATTTTTAAATATCCTCAAAATGATTATATATTTGTACACTCAGACAATTTTACAAATTGAAAAACGCAATGCTACTAAAAGAGAGCAGCTCCTTTCTGTACCAAAAGGTCGTAAAAAATCAGCCAAAGATACTGATGAAGAATTTGAAATAGATAAAAAAAGTATTCTGCTAGTTTTAAATAACATAATACAGAGGGACATTCACCTATTTTGGGATTCACAAGTCATCGAAGAAAACTTCATCAATTTAATTTCTGGAATAGCATATGAATTTTTACAGAATCCTAGTGTTAAAAAACAAAATGAAGTATTTACAGAAATTTTTAACCTTCTTGGATACCTTTTGAAATCCTATAATCATGGTACAACCTTTGTTATTCGTATAACACAACTTATTAAATTGAATGAACATTTGGTTCAGTGCATCCCAAAAGGAATTCAACATTTAGTACAACATTTCAATTCTAAAGGATTATTACATGAATTAATTGAAGAATTAACTGAATGGCAAACTGATGAAAAATACCAGGATGGGCAGGTAAATGAATTAATAACAAATTTATTAACCACTTCAAAGGAAACACATATTCCACTAAACTTATAAGTAAAGATTCTGGACTTTTTATTATACAACATTTCAACAAAAATTGGGCAATTTCAACAATATGCAATTATAGGTAATTAAAGACATTTTTAGGGTGCTCGAAACTGTGCTACAGTTCTATCAACATTGGCAGCATTGTTACCAGAACTTATGATGCCCGAAGTAGTTTCCTTAAATAACTATTTGTATCATGAGGTAAGTTTTATTAATAATACCAAACTTTTTCTTTTCGAAAATATATGGAAAAAAATATTTTAAATGTTGGTTTTATCAATCTAGGTACCTAATTTGCAGATGTTTTTGAAAATCCTGCTTCATATTTTAAAAAAATGTTGAAAAAAAAATGATGGAAGATGCTTAATTCTCTTTATTCCATTTTTTAAATGTAAATTCGTACCAATGATAAAGTGCCTCTTCACAAGTAGTGTTCCAACTAGAATAACTAATTGGAAGTAGACTTTTATCTGACTGTTCTAACAGTAAAAAGTCTATCTGAGATACATCAATATGCAAGTCTGTTCTGGCAAATGGATTGTAGATGCACAAAATTAGTTGGTTATTAAAGAAACCACCTTTTCATGATCATGTCCCCAATAAAACTTTTCACCTTTCTTTAAAAAATCAGTCGAAAGGTTTCACAACCAACTTTCTTATTTCAAATGCAACCCCCAGTATATTATTTAGTTTTTGGATTCTTCAAAAAATTTTGGACCTAATTCATGTACCGGGTGTCCCAATAAGAATGGCTCTCGGCCATATCTCGGGAACCGTTTATAGTACAGCTTCGGGAAAAAAAATTTATAACAAAAGTGACCTCGAGAAAAACCTGGAAATTATTTACAGAGTTGTAGGTTTACCGCTAGAGGGCGTATTTGACAGTTAAAATTTTAAAATGCAACATATTTCAAAATTTACCTGATTAAGGAGCATATTAAATATTATAATCAGATTCCTCGACAAATTCTGCATATTTTTAATACAAGTTTAAGTCTATCTCTTCAAATAAGGGGTGGGGGAGAGTGGGAACCTTGTTACGAAAAAACGCCTGTAATTCCGGTTCTGCTTGACCGATTTCAATGAACTTGATGTTGTTTGAAAGAGCTTTTGTTGAACCATCAAAAATTTGTGAATATGAAGCAATCTGATGTATAACATGGATGCTAGAGTGCGCTGTTTTTTTTTACATTGTGTTTTCTCGTATCAATTTTAAATGGAAACATACAAATTGAAGTAGATCTTTGAAAAGTAGACTAAATTACTACTACTACTACTACAGAATGTGCAGGCGAGCCTTGACCTAGCCAAACTAAAGTCACGGTTCCGGCACTGAGGCCACTGGCGGGCCCATTGTGCCATTCCTGCTACCTAGTCATCCATGAAGTCGAGCCCTTCAATAAAGGCCACAACCTTTTTCAGTGGATGCCTGCTTGTGTCCCCAGGAGCCATGACAGTGACTCCGAAGATTCGCCTGCGTAATACAGCCCAGTGTGGACACTCTAAGAGAACATGAACTGACGTTTCATCAGTCATGCCGCAACCCCTACATAGGGAACTTTCCTCTACTCCTAGATTGTAGAGGTGCTTCCTCATACAGCAGTGCCCTGTTAGGAGTCCTGCTATCTTCCTCAACCTACTCCTTGGTAGTTCAATAGCTGCCCCAGCGTGTCCATCAGTCCATCCCTTCAGTAGGAGTTTGGATTGTCTAGGACCCTGCAGGGCATTCCAATGAGCGAGGTGTTGGTTCCTCAGCCACTTCCTCGTCTCCTTGCGTATCGTTTGAGACTAAATTAGTAATAAAACACTGCAAACCGCAAGGCGATAACTCTTTCCTATCCTGAGATATCGTGCAAAACAGGTAAATGGCGGGTTTTGTTCTTCCAATGTCTAGAAGGCTGGTGAAGTAAGTTGTGCTACATTTTTTCAATTATATAAGAATGTTTTATTTGTTTTCAAGCGATGTGTTCGGCGATGTGTTAGTAAATCAAAATAAAATATCAATAAAAACCGATATTTGCCCAGCAACAACAAATACAGTTTAAAATATGAATTACGATTTAGGTCGCGCTCTATCAAACACCCAAACTCGGTTTAATGATAACTGATGTTTTTCGTTTGTCCAGTGATAACTACTTATATGTTTCTCATTCTTATCATACCGAAAATATCATCAAATCAAAGTTAACTTGTGAAAACATGATGTATTCGCCGTCATTTTATGTCCAGTTTCAATAAAACACCAAATTATTTAATGAAATTATCTTATGCTGTGTGAATATAGTTTTAACTAACAACATGATAATAACCTAGGTGAAGCGAAGTAAAGGAATGTAGCAATAATAAAAATAATGAAAGTCCTGGCGAAAAAAAATTCGTAATAATATTACGAGAGTTAATGCATGTAAAGTCATTTTTCGTTTACTAACAACGAAGGCCTTCAATCTGTCTTATTGATATGATTATACTATTTTATATTGTACCCATATCACATGGTCCCACACCAAAGTTTGGATGCTCAATATTTCGATACCAGATTGGATTTTTGCAACTGGCTCTCACATATGATACAAGACATTGAAGCTGCTGTTTTCTCTACCCGTCAGCGATTGATTTCATGCATGGAATATGATAGACGACACTTCGAACATCTAGGGCGGTACTAATTACGTACCCAGTTATTTATTAAAGGTTTCAATTGTTCGATTTATCACATTATTTTAAAATTCGTTCTTATTGCTAGTAGCGACAGCATTACATTTAGGAAATCTAGTGGAAACCATAACATTAGTATGATAACAGTTTAAATTACTGCAGACCAAAGTAAGATCTTTTCATTCAGGGTAAATTTAATAATTTCTGTTAACGCGAACCAGCCTTCTAGACGTTGGAAGGACAAAACCCGCCATTTACCTGTTTCTTAATAGAAAAGAGCTGTACTATAAACGGTTCCCGAGATATGGCCGAGAGCCATTCTTATTGGGACACCCGGTACAATGTCTCATACCTATCTTCAAATGTTTTGGAAATATTATTAAGTGTTTTCAGATTTATTACAAAAATTAACATAAAAAAAGAGAATGATTTAATTTCACAAATTGGCTACATTACACCGAGCATTACACTCAATACTTATTTCGCATTTAGCTCTTGATATTGAGATTTTTGTTTCAAATTTTTCTTTGGATATGTATCTATTTATATAGTAATAAATTTTTTTTACAGCACTTTCAAGTTGAAATTATACAGGATTGTATTTATTCATTAACATTAACATTAGTTAACATTATTCGGGATTGTACTTCTTGCTTCATACATTTTTGTATTAGAGATGCAATAAACATATGATTTTAGTTGATGTCATTGAAAGGGTGCTGTAGTGGAACGCATTGGTGATTAGCATCAGTTGCAGAAATAGGCTGTTGAATAACCAAACAAAAAAAGTGTTTTTGAAAATAACAAACTAGGATTAAAAACATATAAAATTGAATATCTCTAAATATATCTTTTTGAATGAGCTTTGTTGACATTCCCTAGTTATTGTTTTCAGCCTGCCAGTCTTAGAATTTCAGTAATAATGGTTATTGTGGAGGTCATTTTAAATAATTTGACCAGCAATGATTTAAACGATGAACAAAAACAGTTTAGAGATGGATTACTTGATATGATATTGGAACATACTGAAGACAATTCTGTTTTGGTGAGAGCCAGAGTAAGTAAATCTCAGTTTATATAAACCTATAACTGAAGAAATTTTATCACAAAATATTAAATTTAATTATATTTTCAGGTTTTTCAACAATGGGCCAGAATGCAAAGGGAAATGGCAATTCCTTTGAAATTTCAACTAAAAGTTTTGGAAAAAGCAGTAGAGCATTTGTGTGATAAGGGATCTCTAGCAAGAAAATTTGCAATTAATTGTGTCACGACATTTTTATCCTGCAATGCATTTAGCGATAATGTAAGTTATTAATTTAATAATTATAGTAAGTAGTGGTGCACA
This sequence comes from Galerucella tenella, assembly GCA_910591685.1. Classification (NCBI taxonomy): domain Eukaryota; kingdom Metazoa; phylum Arthropoda; class Insecta; order Coleoptera; family Chrysomelidae; genus Galerucella; species Galerucella tenella. Next base: position 14,523 of record CAJUYH010000461.1, on the reverse strand, counting down.
TTTAACAAAATCTAATAAGCTCTAAAGAAGTAGGAAATGTGAAGAAAGATGGTATAAGCCACTTAGTATGTCTGGAGGAGAGTAGCTAGACATGTTTTTTTGTAATGCTGCTTTAGCTGTAGGGTGAAGTGGTGCATTTATAAATAATTGGCTTGGGATCTTATCCATTTTATGCATTCTTCCAGCTAAAACTATGCAAATTGGTCCCTGACAACAATTACTATTCAATCTGTAGGTAGAAAGAAATCTGCCGTAGACAGTTTGTTGAGATCATCTACTAATGTTGTAGTACTGACAAGGCCTCTCCGAGAGGTAAACCGCAAGTAGTGGAAGTATATGGAGGTATATGGAAGTATGTGAAAGTTTGGTGGAAGTATGTGGAAGTTTGATGGACATATGTGGAAGTTTATTATAAAAATTAGACGAAGCGAGGTGAAAATAACGAATTTAGAATTATTGAATATGTGATTATACAGGGTGTTAATGAATAGGTGTCACAAACTGAAAGAGTGAGTAGAAAATTCGAAAATTGGCGTAAAATTTCCTGTTAACATGGGTCGTTGGGGCCTTAGTTTTTGCGATACAGGGTGTTAAAGTTACCCATATAACAGGTCAAATATCGTAAAAATCAATGCTATTCAGTGTTTTCAGAAATTATAAATTTTTGTGCTCGTTATGGAAGCGTATTGCATTACAAAAAAGTTGCATGGGTTCTTACGTTGTCAACTAACTTGAAAACAGTGTGTTGAAGTATGTGGAAGTTTCGCGGAAGTATTTGGAAGTTTTGTCAAATGTAGAAGTAGGTGTACAAGATTTTTGCCGGCGGTTTACCCCTCGGGCCTCTCCCTCCCCCTGTGGGCAACGTTCCTCGGCTTTTTCATTGGTAATAGCATGTCCCAGAGAAGATATTACTATCCTATTCTCTAGTGCTGCCTTTATCCATCTGCATATTACTGCTGGTTTGTCCTGTCTACACAATGCATTCAGCAATGTGCTGGAAGTCATATTATTAGAATCGCTCTCAATATATAAGAAGGTGGCCATGGCTATGTACTTTGTCTCTTATGTGTACTTGCCGTAATAGATATTGTGCGACCTTAAAGTTGTCGTCTCTTTGTTCGACTGTAATTCGATACGATACCGTCATAGTCCGCAATATAACTTGAAGGGGATATACGATTAGATAGCTGCATCAAAAATATTACGTCCACTATACCTATCCAATAGTCTTTAGCTTTTAGAAAAAAAGAGGTAAAGCTAATTGATCAGAATGACGTATTTGGTATACATTAGTCTTCATCAAAATAAAATTAAATAATTGGTTTTATTGCTCATTTTGGCGCCCCCCCAACGTGTCGCCCGAGGAAGTATGTCCCCCTTACCCCTTCCTAGCTTGCTTCTGGTTATTCATAAGATTTGATAATTAAAATGAATACTTGATGCCCACTTAAACTTTTGCACCAATGCATTGACATATTTGTATCATTCTTTTCAGTTGTCCTTATCTTCCATAAGAGAAGAATTGGAAAAGCATAAAAAATTGCTAATAACTGCTAAAGAACAGTTCAAAGATCCTAAAATGGAAAAGATAATGGAACTTCAAGCACAGTGGAATGGCATAGTAGAAGAACTGAAAAAAGAAGTTGAAAAAGAACTTGAATCAGGCAAAGGTAAGACTTTCATTTTTTTTTTCAATTTACAGACTATGAGTTTCTTGTTTATTTACAATCACTGCTTCTATCTCCATGGTTTTTAGCGGCGGGATTTATAAATAAATTCAAATTATTACTTCAATAAAAAGTTTATTTACAATTTGTGAAAAATATTGATGGATTTTAAACAGGTATGGTTTTTGGTGAAGCATTATATCTTGAAGAGTTCTTCCTATTTTGAATGTTCTTTCAGTTTATTATGATCAATTATAATTTTGTCACATAGTGGAATAGATTCTGGCGTCAGTAGATGTCCTTGTATTGGCGTGGTATGTGTGATGCTAAGTCGTGTGATAATAAATTGATGTTTACATATATTTCTGCTGCCATTTTCCTATGTTCAGTTTTAGCTGTTGAAGTTTACATGTTTTATTCATTCAGGATTCTAATTGTTGAAAATAGAGGTTTAACAATATATATAAAACTTTTTTTGCCTCTTCAAATATAACATTAATTTTAAACGCACTGTATACTAGTGCAAGTCGAAACTTCTCATCTTTAAACAACTAAATCCACCAAAATATTCTGATTTTTTTTATATAAGTACCTTAAAGCATGTAGGTAGATTAATATGAAAAAAGTTTACCAGTCTATCGATTTCCCAAATTAGAAAAAAAATCAAAAAACTTTTTTTTCTTTTTCGAAATTCTTTAATATTTCGCGCTGGGAGGAAGGTAGAGAAAAATAAAACTGTGTAGGGGGAGTGTTTTGCAACAAAAAAGGTTTTCTGCGTTTCTTTCGAACGAGCAATGGTTTGTCCGGAAAAAATTCGGTAAACTAAGTATGTGTTCCGCATTCGCGCGACTCTATTTATAGAGTAAGATCCCAGAGCGATAAGACACAACTTATTTTCACATAAATGAAACCTCATGTTCTCAGTAGTGTCTTATGTGCTCAGAATACCTGCGCGCTTGTGGTGCTTGCCGAGTGACACCTGGGCAGATACCAGGTGTGAAAGGTAACTAAAATTAATAGTTATTTAACTTAAATTTTTATAGCTGATTTTCATATATATTTTGGAGAGTATTATTATAAAGTTATACCATAAGCGTCAGACACTTTTCATGGGCCAGAACTTTTGTCAGACGCTTTAAAGCTCTACAAGAAATAAATGAACTTAACTTATTTTTACATGTCTGACTTTTAAATATGTTGTTAAAACAATTGTTACGAAGTTATATTTAATTAGCCAGACAAAATTGATTGACCAAACACCCCCTAAACAGCAAAATTATTCAGCTGTGAGTATGAGCGCGAAAGCATTATGCGCATGCGTCTCAGAGTATATATATAAAAAATACTTGGTACAGCTTCCGATATAAGATTTTTGCATCTCTATTTCAATTAGATTAATTTCAATATTAACGTAATAATTAGTCAGTATTAAAGTAAATTAATTCATCTAATATATTTGGTATAATTAATCTGTTCAGAGCTATTTTTTCTTAGAAAAATTTTTATTGAAATTATTTTTTTTACAAAATCATTTTTGTAAAAAAAAATTTACCTATAATTATTTAAAACAAGCATTTATTTAATTGTTTAATCATCCCAATCATCATAACAATTATTTAACTTCTCATCATTTAACCAATCACGATACTGTCCAACTGAGTCATCATCATCTTCATCGTCATCAGTTATGTTGTTTCTGACATCTTCTTCTGCAAAAAACAATCAAAAGAATTAAAATACATAAAATTACAAGTTTAATAAATTTTAATCTTGTGGTCTCACAGATCCGAACTACACTGTATACCATTAGGTTTCACGCAAAGGACACATACACAATACACAGAAGAATTACACGAATGAGAGAAGGGGAACTGAGTTAGTAAGACCGTCCCACTCGCTCCGAAACGCACCTATAATGCTTTCGCGCTCATACTCACGACTGAATAATTTTGCTGTTTAGGGGGTGTTTGGTTAATCAATTTTGTCTGACTAATTAAATATAACTTCTTAACAATTGTCTTGACAACATATCGTCACCTGAATATTAAAATGTTCTATATCCACTTTCGACCAAAATAGAGTTATATACATACAAAAATTTGTAAAAATTAGCTTGTTCTATATCCGTAAAAATTATCAATGTAATACCATTAATAAGAAAGTTTTTTCTCTAGTTTTGTACTATATCCCTATGAGAGGAAAGTTGTTTTAAAATTATATTGTTCCATATCCACTAAGCAATAGGGCGCATGCTACATCCACTAGAAGGTTTCGGTAAAGTGAATATAATGTTGTTCTATATCCACCCTCTATGAATCTTCTTAACACCACCCACTGGCCTATTTTACGTTTTCGTCGGATCCGCTGCTATTTTAGCTGTTAAATTACTTTGTTTTTGTTCAGTAAGATCAAGTTATCAATAAAAGTATTTGTGTTAATATGATGTGTGAAGAAGTGACACAATTTCTCCTGGAGAACGAATCTGGCAAAACAGAAAAGTGAGTAAAGATGTTTAAAAATTTAATACATTACTTTTAACCTAAAATTTTATTTGGCGGGTAAATCGCCTCCATTAGTTGAGTTAATAGGCCGGTCCTTGGCATATTTCTTTCTGGTTCCATAATTACAAGAAAGAAATTGTAATTATAATTTCTTTTTGATTTTTTGCAGTTGCCACATTTTAAGTAGTTCCACACTGATCAGTTCACCTCCTCCTGAAAAACCAATCGAGTGTACTACTGAAGTTTGGGAGTAAGTTTCAAGTTTCTAAGGCTGATTCTGAAAATTTTTGTTGTATATTTTTTATGTAAAATAGGGTCGTAAATGTTTCGATAAACTCAGTATTTTTCAGCATATTTTAATGTGAGAAATATTCACCAACATGATAATTTTTATTTTAAATGCTGCATCGTCCACATAAATTTGAAATATACAGGGTGTTCAATTAGTAACTTGTCCAAAATAAACATGGAATTAAATTTAAAATTTGATATATACCTTCTGTCAGGTTTCCAACCTTACACATATTGAATTTAAGGATCAACCTATTCACATTACTTTGCACAGGTACTTTTTTTCACCAACACAAATTTTAACCATAGATACTTTTTTTAGCACACTGTCTCAAATAATTGGTGACTTGGAAGATACTCAATCGAACTCTAATATACCACAGCAACAAGTTATTTTTGAAATCACTAATATTACCGAAAACCAAGAGGTATCTAGAATAATAGAAACTGGTTCTATAATAAGTAGAGGCGAGGTAATAAGAAATAATAAAGAAATGAAGTTGTTAGTAATTGGAAGTGACGATAATCTAGGAGAAATTGAAAACAAGGAACAAGCAATATACTAGACAAAGAACTTTGAAGTTGGCAACATTAACAACGAAAAGAGTGAGCAAACAAATGAAGAAAATATGCAAATAAGTGTAGAAAAGGAATAAAATGTCGATCTAAGTGGGATACGTAAAAATTCTCAAAAAAGACAAAGAAATCAAGCCACATGGAAACAAAATATTAACAGACAAAAATGTCAACATGGAAAAGAACATCTAACGATAAATGGAAAATTGATGCCAAATAGATTGGTAAAACCATGTGGTTGTAGAAGTAATTTCTGTGATTTTCAGTGTACCACAAAAATCACAGAAGAAGAGAGGCTGACCATAAACAGGAAATTCTGGCAGCTAAAAGATGATAAAAAAATCACTTTTATGCGAAACACGTCAAAAGACAACTAGCTGTACGAAAAAGAACAACGAAAGAGGTGAGCAAAAGAACATTTTCCTATGAGTATTTTCTTTTTGTCTCTGGAGTGAAAATTAAAGTGTGTCAGGAATTTTTTCTTAATACCTTGAACATAAGTAAGCAACGTATTTATTACCATTTTAAAAAGGTTCAAGATCCTAAGACTAATATAGCAAGATCACCACTTAGTGGTAAACATAAAAAAAAGTTCATTTCAGAGGAACAAAAAGATGTGGTGAGGCTTCATATTGCATCTTTTCCTGTAGTAGACTCCCACTATTGTCGGGCCAATACTATTAAAAAGTATTTAGAGAGAGATTTAACATTGCAAAGAATGTATGACTTATATAGGTCCACTACAGACAAACCAGTAACTCTGTGTATTTATAGGAAAATTTTCAATACCGAATTCAACATTAGCTTCTTTAAGCCAAAGAAAGATTTGTGTGATAAGTGTCAAGCTTATAAGGTAATCAAATCTCCCACTGAGCAAGACACTAAGGAGTATGATGAACACATCAATAGGAAAAATGTAGGAAGACAGGAGAGAAACACGGATAGAAATGCGTTTGTAAATGATGAAACTGTTGGTGTTTTAACATTTGACTTGCAAAACACTTTTTCACTGCCAAAAGCTCCCATAAGCAATTTTTTTTACAAGACCAAATTGACTTGTTATAATTTAACTGCTCACTTCGACAAAACTAAAGTGGTATACAATGCTGTTTGGCATGAACTCATATGCGGAAGGAAAGGAGTTCATCTGGCTAATGCAGTCATAACAATTTGTAAAAGAATTGTAGAAGGTAATCCTCAATTAGAAAAACTCATTTTGTGGTCAGACAGCTGTGTTCCACAGAATAGAAATTCAATAATGTCCTTTGCTCTTCAATGCTTCTTAAATTCCCCAGAGTCAAAGAATTTGGTGAGTATTGAGCAAAAATTTAGTGAGCCCGGTCATGGGACTGTTGAGGAAGTAGATGCTGCTCACAGTTGTATAGAACGGTTTATAAAGCATACAGAAATATGGAGTCCTCTGACGTTAGTAAGAACACTTTTAAAAGTACCAAGAACCTGGAAATTAACGTTTATAGTCATACAAATGCAGTCTAAAGATTATAGAAACTATGAAGCAATCTCAGACATTTTTAAATTTAGCGCAGTTCCCTACACAAAAATAAAATCAATTACCTACAGTAAGAAGTGTATATGGAACATTTCGTTTAAACAATCATTTGGAGGTGTCAATGAGGATATTAAATTAAGTAAAAAAAAGACCACCAGAATTGATGGTGATTCAAGGTTTCCTGTTATTGATGATGTACCTGTTATTAAGCTGCGTCCATTACTGTCAACTGAAAAACGAAAACATCTGACCGATATGATGGTGTATATGCCAGAAGACGAAAAATAGTTTTACACAAGTTTACTCAGCTTAGCAGACAAGAATGCCTTATCTCAAAAGATGGAAGGAAGGTAGGAAGACAATAATTATTCTCAAGAAGCAAACACATCTAACAGAAACGTAAAACCCAAAAAAATATTTCGAAAAAAGATTAAAATGGTCTTTTATTTAACATGTTTTTTCCAGTTAGTTACTAATGCAAACCCAAAGTGCAATTTATTTTTATTTTGAATTTTTATGTTATTTTACCATGTTTTGAATTTATAAATAAAAATTTGTTTCATATTTGCGTTATTATTATACTTATCTATCTGAAATACCGGTTAAACATCTTAATATTATATTAGTCTATATCCATAAATATTGTTCTATATCCTGAAAATTCACTACAATGGCCGTAAAAGTAGTGGTTTGTTCTATATCCAAAATTAAAACGTGAGATTAAAAAAAATGGCTTGTGTTGTGTTAATTCTATTGATTTTAAATAAAAGTAAATTTTCATACAAATGCAGATAGTATTTACAAATGGAAAAATATTTATATTATATAAAGAATTGTGAGGACTCATCTTTGATTGTGATTTTCTCGGAGTTACAAAAATGGGATATAGAACAATTTAATATTCAGGTAACGATATTTAAAAGTCAGACATGTAAAAATAAGTTAAGTTCATTTATTTCTTGTAGAGCTTTGAAGCGTCTGACAAAAGTTCTGGCCCATGAAAAGTGTCTGACGCTTATGGTATAACTTTATAATAATACTCTCCAAAATATATATAAAAATCAGCTATAAAAATTTAAGTTAAATAACTATTAATTTTAGTTACCTTTCACACCTGGTACCTGCCCAGGTGTCACTCGGCAAGCTCCACAAGCGCGCAAGTATTCTGAGCACATAAGACACTACTGAGAACATGAGGTTTCATTTATGTGAAAATAAGTTGTGTCTTATCGCTCTGGGATCTTGGACTATTACTGAAGCGCGGCGGAGTACATTATAAACTATTATAGTTATAATGTAATATATACATAATTGTAATAGGGCGTTTTGAAGAGGGAAGTGTCAGCTTTAAGATGGCATTTTTGTTTGTTTCATAGCACATAATCATTCTTAGCAAATTACTCATAAGTATATATATTCTAGTCAAAAACCAAGTATCTCAATAAAAAATATATTATATAATAAGGAAGCATTGAAACAATTTTTCGAAGGATGGAAACTGTTATTTAAGAGGTCTGTTCCATAAATAAAATTCACGGTTAATTAATTTTTCCTAGTTAGGAAATACGACACTTTTGATTATCTTGTAAATTTCAGGAATCTTGAATTTACAAGAAAATATAATATATATCAAGTACTGTAACTTCAATAAAAATAAAGTAATTTCAATAGGAGTTGCGTAAAAATGTTGGGGAAACTTCTAAGATCAAGAATATATAATCACAAGAATAATTAATTTACATACATTTTTGAATTCAAAGATTTTTTATATTATAAGCGAAAATATCAATTTTTATAGATTCGGGTAGGAATCTTCTTTATTTTCTCAAAATAAAATTTTATACTCCTGTTATATAAAGATGAAAATCCATCGAACAAAATGTATATAGTTAAAAGGTATAAAATATGATTAATATATAATTTTTTTTTATAATATACATTTCCAAAGAAATATGTGAAAATTAATTTATTACCCTTTATTTATTATTTAAAACCTTAACTCTTACCAAAGATTGGAAAAAGATTCTAATTAAATATCTACATTTTTTTCCGCGATTCAGAAAGTGGGTCTTCCGCCGTGCAGCAGAGTCGCGTGGATGCGGAACACATTCTTAGTTTACCGAATTTTTTCCGGACAAACCATTGATCGGACGAAAAAAACGCAAGAGACCTTTTTTATTGCAAAACACTTTCCCAACACGGTTTTATTTTTCTCTCCCTTCCTCCCAGCGTGAAATATTATAGAATTTCAAAAAAAAGCATCGAATTTTTTTTTATAATTTGGGAAATCGATAGACTGATAATAGTAGTTTGTGCAACTAGTGTGGATATGATGGCCATATCGCACGAGGACGAAGTTTGGGCACGACGTCGTAGGCGGAGTGCTCAATCGTTCCAGCGCGATATGGACAATCCACACGAGTCGAACAGTATATTTTTTCTACGACCCACTTAGGAAAAAATCTAGAAAATAAACATTTTAATAAACTGTAATATAACTTCAAATTAAAAATTTTCAACAATTTCATTCATAATTTTACCAATTCAATTTTATGTTTCCACTAATTTTTTGTGGTAAACGTACAGTTCTTAAATGTACAATTTGTATAATGCTACAGTTTCCCTTTTTAAATATACGATGCTGTTATGAGTGGATGTTGCCAGTCGGACTTCCGCTCGAAGGGTACCGTACCATTATCTATAATAATGAATATTCTGCTAAATATTTCAAGCGTCTACCTGATGTTATCAATATCGAGCAGAATAATTATTTGAAAATAAAATTAACAATTAAAAAGAAGTTCTTCGCGGGGATTGAACCCTGGGTCTATCGCGTGAGAGTCTGGTATGTTTACCACTCGGCCACCGAGGAATATGCCAATTGTTTATCTATAACGTCAGACGTATCACGTAATTTTATAAAATCTGTCGTCCATCCTGGAGTCCCCTTAAATACCCTTTTTAGTATTTGTTGTTGATTTGTACGGATTATTTTATTTAAGTTTATTTTTGTAAATGAATATTCTTGATCCAGTGCTCCTAGGAGAGACTTTTTTTGACAAGTTATTTTGACGTTTCTTTTAAATGGAAAAAAAGATGAGTGACGGATAATAAACGCGAATGCTGATTGGTGGATTTCATATACGTTCTAGGATGTATATGAAATCATATCCATTCAGTTAACCGATATGGCCTACGTTTCCATTCTGTAAACTGTGCAGAAAATGGATAATATACATGTGGGTGTAAAAAAACTTTTTCATATCAATCTACATACTTTAAGGTACTTATAAAAAAATCAGCCGTATTGCTAATTACTTGTACTTTTGGTCTAAAATGGCCCATACCGATTGGCCTATATAAAATTCAAATACCGATATGGGTGCTTTGTGATACCTACTTAAATGTTTCCTTTCCGATAATCGATACCACATCTCACGTTAAACGTCGCGGATCCAACACTCTTTAAAAGATGGCGTTTGTCGTGTGATTTTCCATGTATATCTTACTTAGTGTACGAGCTACTGGTCTAGAACCGGCCTAGTATATCTACTGTTTTCAGGTTATTGTTTTGAAAGGGAATGAATTAAATTTGAATAAAGTATAGTTTCAAACGAAATATCAACTGCAAATACAAATAAATACAATTTTACAGAAAATGAAGTTGATCATGGTAACATTACTTCGAATCAAGCAGAGAGTATAATTAGAATATATCTTCAGGATTCTAAGTTCAAAGAAGCCATCCAAGTGTGCAGAGTAGCTGTTAAAGACAACAAATTCCTTGAAAAATTTAAGTAAGTCAAATTTGTTTTGAGTACCTAAATTATCTTTCGGGGTTTCACCCAGGAGGTGATCGATTCTCCAAAACTTTTTTGCCTTTATTAATTTGAATATAATAAATTTTCCTTTCTCTTTAGAGAAAAAAGTTCGATTGGCGACTTCGATTTTTACATGGGGATATTTTATACGATTTTTTTCGACGTTTCCAAAATCGTCGGTCAAATGGAAAACCAAGAATTCGTCAAGGTGACCGAACAAGATTATAGAGATATGGAGAACATGTCTGCGAAAATAGATTTCTTAAGTCAATGTGTCGAATTTTTAGAAGCCATTGATGCTGCCATAGACGTATGCGTGGAGCTATTAGAAACGACATCCGTTACCGATATGCAGGAAGCTATTGAATTTTTTGTTGCAGCTTATCAATTCAATATTGACAGGGCAGATGAGGGAATTCTAGGTGAGTGATAATATTACATAGGAAAATTTTTGATGGAAAAAATTAAGTAAAATATTAGTAATGGTGTTATACGGAAAGTGAACGATATTATTAATTTCATACAGGGTATTCATAATAACAAAATTGTCATTCACTTTGGGTATAACCGAAAGTGGTATGTATGTAAAAATTATTTCCATAAATTCGCCTGTGAGTAGTCTCCAATATATAGATAGTGTAAGCTTGTCGTGAAACAGCCTGTAAATTAACTACAAAAATATTGTTTTAGCAATGTTGCGGGTGATGCAAAGGACAGAACAGGAACGAAAAGACGCAATAATTGGCGCATTCAAAAACATTTATTTAATCTCTGATTCCAATAACTTGACGTAAGTAATCTAAAAATATTTCACGTGCCACTCTAATTAAATTATTACGATAAATTAACTCCAATGTTAAAATGTCATATACTTGGAAATGTTATTGTCACTTTGACATCGATGAAAAAGGTACATCCTTTTTTATCGGATAAAAACTTCTCTTCCTCAATATCTAGTAAGCGGACGTCACTTTTACACAATGACAATGAGTCGCAAGTTTGGTTGTATTAATAAAGATAATTATTGTTGTTGTTCATCCATATATTCTGTCGTTAATTTATTTTGCCAAAAAACACTCGAGCTTTTCATTTATCAGATAAATTTCTCTTTAACTCAAAGTTTTGCCAATCACTAATTTTACGAGAAAAACTGACATTATATAAAATCGCTTCACCTTCGGTGTCGCGATTTTATCATGTCAGTTTTTCTCGTAAAATTAGTGATTGGCAAAACTGTTTCGTTGTAAAGAGAAATTTATCCGATAAAAAAAGCTCTTGTGTTTTTACTGTTGACAAAACCACATTAGCAATAACTATCATTTTCATACCATTTGATAGAGGAAGAATGATCCTAAATAGTAAACGATATTTACTTTTTTTGGTTTCATGCTATACATTCCCTAAAATAAGTGCACTGTACCTCATTTAAAAACCAGGAGGAGTAATTTGAATTTAAGTTGTCCATTCTGTAGACCCCTGATTGGTCAGATTCAGCCCAGTTGCACACAACACTTCTTAGCATTGACATCAGCTGATTTCCATTTTTGATAGTTCTGACAGATAAATAAATAAATATTGGATGAAAATCCAAAAATATTCATGTTATCATCAAAATTTCTCAAGCAGTTACTTACATTTTTCTTAAAATAGTAGTGAAGTCGGGTTACCGACTATTGAAGGAAAACTGAGGTGGAGGAAAAATATTTGCAGAAAATGTTTGTGAAATACCAGAACTATTGAGAAATTTTGATAAGTGAATAAAAAAAATTGAAGAACGTGTCACGGGACACACGGTAAGAACTTTAGCTCCTTCTAAGCAATAATCAAATTTTTTGAATCAATAAATAAATACACATATATTAATATAAGAATTTATTTTACTCTGGATGAAACTTCATTCAACAATCCATATATAATCGATTATTTATAATCGATCAAAAATCGATTATTATCAATTATCATCAATCGATTATTTTTGATCGATTAGATAATCGATTATCAACAATAGATTAAATGGTCGATTACCAACAATCGATTAATTATCGATTATCATCAATCCCTCATCAACAATGGATTAATAACCGATTGTATATAATCGATGAATATTCGAATATTTCCAATCGATCAACAATTGATTATTATCAATTGATTAATGATCGATTAAATAATCGATTATCAACAATCAACAATGGTCGATTATTAATAATAGATTATCATCAATCCTTCATCAACAATAGATTAATATCCGATTGTATATAATCGAGGAATATTCGAATATTTCCAATCGATTAAAAGTCGATTGTTTCCAATCGATCAATAATCGATTATTATCAATTGATTAATAATCGATTATTTTTGATCGATCATTATTAATCAATATATAATCGATTATTATTGATCGATTATCATTAAGTTGTAGTTGTAGAGTTTTAGATGAATCATTTCTTTACAAAATTCTGTCCTCGGTTTTTTTCTTAAATCTATCGATTAATTTTAAATCTTTCCAGCATTTTTTTCAGTTTAAAACGGACGTGCGTAACTGTAAGGTATATCTCCTAATCGATTATCAACAATCGATTATTATACTATTATATTATCAACTTTTGTGTAAAATTTAAATCCGAGACATCGATATATGGCGGCATTACAGTTTTCTCCAGCCTATGAATCGCTGCTTCGTAAACACATAACCGAGGCACATAACGCAGCAACGTAACGGTCAGATCTTTTGCGCCGCGACCCCGTCGCTCCAACCTAACGTAAAGAACTAAAGTTCTAATAATCTTGCAAACAATTATGGAAATATTAATAAAAAATTTATCCGAATAAATTCGAGTATATCAACAGCACTGCGAATACCAACTTTGCATAGAATTTTAATGTAGCATCGGTAGTTCAGTGGTAGAATGCTCGCCGGCCACGCGGGTGGCCCGGTTTCGATTACCGGCCGAAGCATATGAATCGCTGCTTCGTAAACGAGAGAGAGAGAGGTGCTCAAGGCATATTACGCAGAAACGTAACGTAACGTTACGGTCAGATCTTTTGCGAATTACCCCCTGTCGCTTCGCTCCAACCTAACATAAAGAACCAAAGCTCTAAAAATGTCGTTCGAAGAACAAAAATGAGATCTGTGTTGGACAAAATTTTGCAAGCTTTAAAGAAAATTTCAGACTTTCTTGAAACAAATTGAATTTATCTGTGTCACCCTTATTTGAAGAGTCAAATGTACTATTTATTTGTTATATGCATGTGGAAAGAAATCGTCAAATTTTATTACCTAATCCGGCAACAAAGATAACTGTTGGAAATGTTTAAATTAATACAGCATATTGATCTACAAGGTTATTAATTCTGTAGTATTGTTATTGCAAGAACATATTGAAGATTGTCATAATTTTTTCAATTTAATTAAAATAAATATAATTGAAGTAATTATCTGTAATTCCCCATCATCAACAATGAACATAATTTGTTTGTTGTCGATCTGAATCGGAATCTTCTGATGTAGATTTACAGGTATTCATTGGCAATTTTGTGAAGTGTTTTTGAATATTACATTCAATATTGTAATATCGTTTAAATCATTTCTTCATGTTACTTTGTAGTACCTAACTTCATTTCCAACGTTTCTACAACACACCGGTAGTTATTGTAAAGAATGATAGATAATTATTTTAAATTATCGACTTATGACTAATCTCTTTGCTATCAAGGCACATTTGATATATTTGGAACACGACTTTTGACTACGTTTTCTGGACACACCGTTTAGTAACTAATCTGGTAACTTTTAGTAGTGTGAGTAAGGCTTTTTAAATTACTCCTGGTTTTTAAATGAACTTTAGTTACTCCCATAGAATTAAAACTACCAAATAAGTCACCAAACGCAGTTTACACTGCCACTACACCAACAGCTTACACGTGTTTAGATAACCAAGTTATCTTCTTTAGGGCGGGTTTATCATTGTTCGGTTAAATCTGTCAGCCACTTAGCCCTCAGCTATCTTTAGCCGTCATCCAAAGTCTTACATCAAAAAGCGTTTATCAATTAACCACATGACTGACACTAACTAGAGACTAGATCAGTGGTTCTCAAACTTTTTAAATGACGGAACCCTACAATAAAACAATTATTTTTATAAGTGTATTCTTTATTA
>CAJUYH010000460.1:8813-63787 GCA_910591685.1 Galerucella tenella | reverse complement strand
ATTGTCGCAAAGATAAATTTATAAAGTTGCTCAATCATATTTATTTTTTTTTGCACTTTCATTGTCGCAAAATTTCTTATATTACGCTACAACTACATGAAGATTTTGAAAATGTTTACATTTAAAGTTTTTTGTTTTTCATGCGGCGACGGTAATGGAGACAACGTCATTGCCCCCTCCTGTGTGACAAGACATCGTGAAAGCTGAGACTACTATGAACGAGCGATAATTCCCTCATCGAGATTTTAATCCAATCACTCGATTGATCGATCAAAGGGACTCGTGTCTATGACGTCACGGCTTTGTATACACACATTAGACGTGTATAGTGAGCATAGGTACACATGTGTGTGATCCTTTCTTCATCTAAATTTAGAGTAGAGATACAGCACAAACACAATTATCACTGTTACTCAAAGTGATGATAGAGAACAAAAAAATAATTCTTTGCCCTCTATCGCATAAATGAATTTTAATTTTCTTCGCAGATTCTATTGAATGAACGAGAATACATATACATACACATGTATATTTCTATATACATATTGTAACAATATATAGAGGGAGAATAGAGGTTATAGAGAGAAGTGTTGTCAAGTTGGCGTACTTGGCCCGATACAATTTAATTACTTAATGGATAGAAGCATGTAGATAATCGATTTAGATTAGCGATTTATCGCGCGCGTCAAAATGTGTGATCCATTCACGTCGATTTTCCATTCACACGTGTACTGATGTTGTAATATTATGCATTGTCAAGAATTATTTTGGGACGTTGTGTGCACTAGAGGCCGATATATTTTCAAAAGCCGTTATGATCACGTTAGTGATGAAAGGGGGAAAAAAAAATTGCCAATGAACACGAAGTAAAGGTTCGTGTTCATCGTGATGTAGATTACATAGAAAAAAAAAAAAAAAAAAAAAATCTAGTTGCCACGTGTGCAAAAGTTTTGAGAACGGACTACTTTGAACCGCAGCATTTTCCTCAAGGAAAAGCGAGAGAATGAGAGACAAGTACGGGAAGGCGATGAGTGGTAGTGAATGAGTATATAGAAAAGATACGAGATAGGACATTCTCTCTATATACACCACGTCTGGGAAATCAATTCATTCAATGGTCGGATGGCACGGTGAACTTTGAATTATTTTTCTTTTAGTTACCATACACGCTACTTCTCTTATATATTTACACCACCATTTTATACTATGACTACTCAATATTCAAATACATATCGTGAACTTGCAATCAATTTATAATCATTAAATCCAATTAATAATATCTATATATAAAACAATGGACAATTTAATCAACGAGTGGAAATATAAAAATGGCAGCGACTTAGGTCTCCTGTGACATAATAATCCGTCTTGGAGGTAAGTAACAGATTTTCTAACCTCTCCCTCCCTCTATCTTTAAACCTCTTCCGGGCGGTCTTTCACTCGCCGCCCACGCGAGATCCATCCGTGGCCCAATGGTCAGTGAGAGGTTGGGTTCGCCATCTGTATATACTGCGGTCTTCCAACAGAGTCAAGTCGCGTAATCTCCCGCTCGATACATTTGTATATATATATATATATATGTGAAAATATGTGGCAGGGTTGCATTCAGGATTTATTATGCCGCCTTATCGCCAATGGTACAGTAAAGTTTTCATGATGTATATTTCCATTGAGTTATTTCATTCTTTCAATCATCATGTGTTCAACTTCACCTCAATATCATCATGACCATTCTGTCTTTAATTATCGCGTAACTACTTTACAACCCTAACGTTCCTCTGATGTCTCTTGCCCTCGTATTTATCTCTGTGCACACGCACTCTGCACATCACTTTCTCTCCTTGGCTGTCCCAATATGACCTGTGACGAAACGAGGACGAAAAAGGGGACGGTGGGCCGACGTGGACGTGGGCAACTAGGGGAATACGATGGACGTGAAAGAGAGAAAAAGAGTTGGAAGGGCGGGTGCGCGCTAGAAGAGAGTGCGGGTCGTGCAGGGGAAACTAACGGGCGTTGTACGGACGTAGAAACGGGAGAGGGAGAGAGAGACACTAAGAGAGAAAGAGAGGTGGCACGCGCAATGCGGGTATTGATTCACGGCGGCGGCAGAGGCAGCCAGGCGCCCCTGAGTCGACTCGAGTTGAATTGAGTCCGTCGACTTGTTTCTCCAAAATCCACAAATTGTCTCCTCGTTCTGTTTTTCCATCTAGGTGTATCACTTTTATACTCTTCTTTATCTTTATTATGCTTTATCATTTCATGAAATTCAATTGGTGTATACGAGTACATGTATACGTAAATGTAGTAAACAATAAATAATATTTAATGTTCGATAAGGAGATTATAACGATATGAATTAGTTAGTTTCGTGTAGAGAATTTTTTTAATATTTCGATCCAGAGATTTTTTTTTTTGCTGAATAAATAGACAGTACTGGATGTTGGATGTTGATGGGGTCACATGATCACTGGCGCATCGGGGGTTTTTTTTTTAGTTTTATGCAGAGGTAGAAAAGTGGCCGGGTGAGATTGCAAGTAATACCGAGTTGCTGTACATTTATATGTGTACGACTATATGACATAAAGTTTTGTACGGCAACAGCGACTTTGAGCGGGTGGAAGTACAGAAAAAAAAAAAAACAAAACGCGCGAAACACATGGAAGTATTAGTGAATAAAGATGAATGATCAGACCAGGCGAAAAGTTTTACGAACTGAAATGAGTCAGTTCCACCATATGACACATGGCGATTATTTGTTATTGGTTGAGGAAAAACATTATTTATTTTTTTCTATGTGTACCTATATACTGAGAGCGTCATGTGTGAAAAATTTTTGGATGAAATAATTTCGGTGGAAACGAACAAAAATAATGATACAATATATACACAAAGAAATCAACTATGAAATTAAAACGATTTAACGAATTAAATTGCACCAAGATTACAATGTTATTTTTACAAAAGTTGCAAATCGTAAAATTAAATTTACTCGCAAACTAAAGTTGCATGATGAAAGATCAAAGGTCAAAGTGTGATATGGGAAACGAACAAGAGCGAGAGAGAGAGAAAGGGCGAGAGGGGGGGGGGGGCAGTACGGAGAATACGAGGCCATTACTGCTCACGACCGACAGATCAGCAAGGAATAAAAAAAAAAACCCCGGAGGCTGCGCGATGCACGTGAAAAATAGTGCACAAAATTGCCATTTTCCATGACAGTAATTTAAGGCGAGTCAAATTTATTGTTATACATTTTTATAATCGTATGAAAACATAGAATTTCAACAGGATATCTCGTGAAAATGAAACAAAAAACGTGGCGAATACTGACAAAAATGCAGTAACGGTATTTATATACCAGAGGGAAATTCCAATTAGACTTCAGGTATCGGACAACCGATCGTGTCTAAAAATAAAATGTAATAGCTAAATAATCAAAATCTGATCGATAAACGTTAAGCACAACTGTGTGTTTATCTACCTAGCCACCACATAGCTGTGAACAATATATATATTTTTTTTTCCTATGAATTTAATTTGACATACTGTCGGCAACACAGCGAGCACATTCTGCGTCATGAGGGATGAAATTTATCGACTGATATTCCAACCCTCAGTTGAAAGTTTATCTCCACAAAGTAAATAATTGAGTTCTACTGTCGGTAACGATAGCCAGGAAGTTGAGCTGTTGTCGGTAACTCAAACTGCCAACAGTTTACAAGAGAGCTTTTTCATCCCTGCATGTAGGGAGCTTTTTTACTGTTTCATCGACAGAACATACATATAAATAGATCAAAATATATAGATAAAAATTTTTTTGAATTAACTCACATAATATCCCCCAACTTGAGACGAGTTTGTATGAGGGCGCAACTCTTGTGATCGCTGGTAGTAACTGCTCGTCTTCGTCTCGTGTATCTTGGTGCACCATCTGGAAGCGTGAGATTGCCATCAAAGGCCCCTGGTCCCCCATGTGGATTGAGGCCCACACCTGCTCGCACCAGCGGGCTACTGCCACGCCGACGCGTAGACACATGCCGGCCTCCGACACCTCCCAGCATCCTAAATACACAAAATTTTTAATTGTTACACTCATTAATTATCCTTTATTATTTTTTTTCTATTTATACACATATATGTACACGGTATTAATAGTATATACGTATATCTATACCTGAACGTCAATGTGTACAATGAATAACTAACATAAGATAAAAGAAAATTTATGATGTACGATAACCATCAGTGAATTCGTTCTAACCGGCCCCTTATCGACAATATATACTGATAGCAAGAGATTTATTTTTTTTTTTTTTTCAAGCCTGTATGAAGAAATAATATCGCCATCCCAATGATATCTTGTGTCACATTACAGCAGCATTATTGATGGCAGTAGTGTACAGATCTGTGGTGGTACGATCTACAAAACCGTAAGCATATAACAAAAAAGAAAAATCTCCTCAAACGGTCACTGAGTTAATTAGGTTAGGTTGACTGGCCTAATCTTGAATCATCGAGAAAGTACAGTCAGTCACGCGATTCCGTGCCCACATACACTATTGGAATGTATATATGTATACTTTTGTAAACAAAATTTTTCGCTATACAAGGGCATTAATCGTTTTTATACTGGCCATTATGTATAGTATTTTTTTTTTTTTTTTTTTTTTTTACGAAAATTCAAATAGAATAAATCTACAGAATTATATCATTTATTTTTAATTCTCTTATACATACATATTAATATATAACTGTGTTGCGTCAAAAATTGAAGAATGGAATATGCGAATTATAGTTGACGCTTTTCAAAACCATTTTGTGCCACTTATGCTAAAATCAAGTGTTATTGCAATTAGAATTTCTAATTTTTGTAATTAGTAAGTCCATTTATTTGGAAAGCTGTTGGAGCGCTACAAAAAGGAATAAATTATATGTGCTCAGCTCTCACACCGTCTATATTAATTGTTCAATCTATTTTCACTTTAAAGTTTTGAGATAGACCATTCAAAGTCGTTTACATTATGATCGTTCAATATTTGAGTAAATCACTTTGTAAAAAAGTTTATTATATTTCAATAAGTTATTATTGTAAAATACTTTTTCAAGTGTTTAATGTTTGATAAAGGTAAATGGACTTTACAGGTAACAGCACTAGACACCGATGGGATACTGTCTTCCACTAAATTCCTACAATAATCAACACAAATGGTTATATTGTAGGTAAGAGGTTTGAAGGTTTCCCTTATATATAAACTCCATAGTAAATAAAACATTTTTTTGTGTGTTTCTATTTCTAACAAGCTACCCTAATAATAATCGTGTTTTTTTTGTCTTGATTTTTATAATTCTGTACATTGAAATAAAACTCGGTAGAGGCGAAAAAAAATTTCATAATTTAATCGTAAATGTCTCGAAAGTATTGTGCACGCACGTAAGATAAGTATCGTCCACTTATAGCAATAAAAATATAAGTCAAGGCAAAATTTAGAATGTGCGACAATTAAATTGTGTTCATCCAAACAAATCTATTATTCAACAGTATTTGCCATGAAACAATAAAAAATTTACGTTTATAAATGTATCTGATATTGTAAGGGATTTAATTTCATAACATTGATATTATCAAGTCCACAATAAAGAGCTACTGAACATAATACTATGAGAATAATGATAATTAACTGAGAAATCTTAGCGATGGTTTCATGGCAAGGCGGTAATTCTAATCCTCATAATGATAATTTACACCACGGTCATAATTTCTAATTTATTCGCTCCTCGACTACCTTTAAATGCAGTACGCACACCATCATACATTCGTTCTTTGTCCTTTTTCGACGGCATTGCAACCAATTGAAGAGACCCGGTGAAATCTTTATCACTAGGTTTATACGACAGTACATAAAAAATAATTCTTATAGATTTAATACGGTGTTATAGTTGAATACACGAGGTGACTCCTTTAATTCAAAATTACCAGGAATATAAAACATTTTACAATACTTATGTTATATCCTTGTTTAATAATATTATATTAAATTTTGAATTTATATGCATTGAATATTATAAATTCGAATATGAATTCAGAAATGTTGGGTAGAAATATTTAACAAAATATTTATAAATTCAAAGTTACAATTGATTTTTGTGTATCTCCCATTATTTATATTCATAAATTTTAAAATGTTGCCTCCATCAACTTCTATAATTAATATATTTTTTTTTGTTTATAACAGAAAAAAATTAATTAAATTGAAAGTTGAATTATTGCTGTTGACGATCGTTGATTCAATGAGTAAAATTATATGGAAGCAAGATGTCGAGTGACAAGTTCAGAACGTCATTAGAACTTCAACAAAGTTATGCTGGTCTGGTTGATGGTACACCCTGGAATTATACTACCTACGTCATGTATAATTATTGTGTTCACATACTAGTAATATTAATGAAAGACTTATTCTACAATATGATCAAGAGGACATTTGAGGATCGTTTGAAGAATATATAAAAATAAACATATATATATATTCATTATCAGCACAATTTTCCTCCTTGCTTCGTTAAAATCTTCAAATATATATAACGATAGAATCAACAATAAAATAATAAGAATGTCTAACGAGTTTGCACACAAAAATTTAACCAATTAACGCAATGTTTCCGTTGAAGATTAATTTTATTTGCAGTTACATATAGCACATAATGTTTCGACATAAAATTAATATACACCGGCAATAGCAATACAGTTTTTAAAAAGTTTGAATATAGAATAAATACATTGGAAACTGAAATATGTTATTGAATTATTAAAAATTGACAGAGGTACAAGCTAAAGAAGATAGAGAGGGAGATACATATAGTATTTTCCATCAACGGGCACGCATTCATCACATACATGTGCAGTGAAGAGAAAAAAAAATGTCTTTTGGTATATATTTTAATTAATATTTTTTATATAAATTCACTGGGGATACTGAATGATATTAATTGAACTGCTGTGAATTTGAAACGCAGAAACAAAATCATACTGAAAAATAATAAAATTCTTCATTTAGATTAAAAAAATATTGAATAATTTTTCATTGAACGTTTTTGGACGAAAGAACAACAATGAATATTCATCATTGCAATTTCCCAGCGTGTCGCTACGCCCTTGTTAATGTATTGTATACACTATACACGTATATATTCACATTGCATATATATATATATAAAAATTGATATACAGCGAACAAGTGTGCGTATGTGGCTGAACCATAATTGCATGACGGTTAACGAATCTCTCATCGCGCGAAAACGTCAAGTCATATATGGACTACATGAAACGTTAATTTTATAACGGTACTAATACGATGATGGATGTATTGTGTGCGCCATTGCATACCACATCTATTAAATACACAGAAAGTTAATAATTTTCATGAATATATTATCGAAAATATTAGAATAACATACATCATGCATTATTAATTTATCGAAAATAAAATTTTAGTTTATAATGTAGTCGAGCACAAAAACTGTACTATTAAAACATGAAAATCATTGCATGTCTCATTGGAGTATATGAGAATATTATTTACATTATACATTACAATATGAAATATGCTCATTTATAGATACCGAAGAACATGACAATAATAAAAATAATAGTAAAGTTAAATAATTATAACGATGAAAAGATTGAAATAGTAAAAATCATTGCAGACGTAATCAAGTATATATAAATGGATATTGGGTAATAATTCTGCTTCCACTAACATTTAGTCAAATACATATATCTGTATATGGGCATGCGGTCAGATGAGCCTTCAAATTCCAATGATTGTGTTCGCGTCACATCACAATTTTGGATGGCAACCTGTTGCTAGGCACTCCCCGGGGAACTCTCTTAACTCAACACACTGCTAGTCTCCCAGCAACGGTCACAGTGTACCCTTCACCCTATTGGGATAAGAAGCAATCCATCTACCATATTCTCCAATTCTATATATATGTATATACGATTTCCGCTTTATCTTTTTCATCCGCCTACTGCTTACTCCTTTTTCATCCTGTTCCACACACACACACACACACACACACACACTGGCTTCCAACCTTTTTTATATTATTCTGCTGTAATTTGTCACAGTAGACATACGAATTGAGTCATTTATTGTATGAACATTATTCAATAAAAAATATTTATACAGAATTTAAATTTTTTAAATTGATTTTGACAATGATAAAATGCCATGGTGTAAAAGAAAAATAAATGTAGAGCAATGTTTTTTTTTTCTTTTTAGTTTTATGATATGATATATGAATGTATCAATCACTGTCTATTTTATTTCAGTCTTTCGTCATGTAGAGCCTATATTTTTTATGTTATTGCGCGGGGGTGTGTATTCACCAATATTGTTTTTATGTATATTTTAGATCGTTGTATTTTATGTATTTGTGTTATACATAAAACAAAAAAATAAAATAAATAGGAGCAAAGGACTGGTGACGTTAATCTCAAGAACAACGTGGTCTTTATTAAATTTCAGAGGGTGAAAGATTGACAGGAACGAAAAAAAAATTGTGTTACAGTATATTTAATGTTATGGCTACATCGTTTGTGATATATATATATATATATAGTGGGTATAACACCCACATGTTAAGCACAAAAACGTCGACCCTAATTCCACCGCTCATACGGTCAACTTGTACAGACATTACTTTTTTGATCGTAAATAATTATTTAATAAAGAAATATGTGAGGAACAATTAAAAATAATCCGTAAAAAAAAAAAAATAAGACAACAATGTTTCTGAAGAAGAACATAATTGTTATCAACAATGAGAATGTTTTTTCGTTGGGATTAATGAGCTACAAGTAAGATCCACGATGAAAAATAAAGCGAGAGAAGAAAATAAAAATAAAAGGACTGGCTAAATTGTTGTCTGTATCCCCTTGAGCTTCTGTTATTTTTACGTTTATTTTTTTGTTGTCGGAAATCTTCATCTGAGAATTATCGAATAAATTCAACACATGTCTCATAGAGAGATAAAATTTTCTGGCATGTACGTTAATAGAGTGAGGCGCTTACATACGTGCAGTAAATATGATGCCGTACAGTGTATTAATGAAGTAAAACTTCACCGAAAGAATTTTGATTTTTCAATTCTAAACACTCGGTAGCGACTTGGAATCTCATTAAATTCTTCATGCAGAAGTGAATTAATTTTTGTCCCCGTCATTGTATCTTTTTTTTCAGTATGAAAAAGCAACATTGACCCTGGAGTGTGATCGATAGCGTTGAAGATATTAATATCATATCCAAGAGGGTGCTTTCTCGACTCCAGCGATGAGCATCTACTCGAATTAATATATCTTGTCGTCGATTTATCTTGTACGTTACAATACCAGGATCGGATATAAAAAAAAAGTCAATGGCCAAAATAATGAAAACAATTAAGAAGAATAAATCAAACGCCATGCAATCCTGGCATGTGGGTAAATAAAATTATGAATAAAAAAGCGAAAAGATAGAAAAAGATGAAAATAGTAAATGAAATAAAAACATATATCATCAACCGGCAGTAATACTCATATGAACATGATTGAATGGAAGAATTTTTGGAAATGTGAAGAAGCACCGAGTGTATACATACAACACACACAAAAATAAATATTGAAAAAAGCCACAATACAGCACTTGCGAATATTTGAAAACTGATGATGATAATAATAATAATAATAATAATACATGAACATATAAATAAATATTACACCAAGAGAAATGCAATGTGGATGCTACTTCAATTGAAAAACCTCTGATTCAATAAAGCGATGAGAGGTTGATATGAAAAGATTAAACTGTACAATTCAATTGAGTTATTGAATTGTATAGCTCATAGCTGTGGTCAACTGAATGGGATCGAATCAATGTAATGTATAAAAATTACTGTATTCAATCCGATTTTTATTTATTATGGGTATAAAGAATATATAATTGTGTGTGTCAAATAAAAATAAATGATCATTGTTTGTATGACAATAAATGATATGGTTTGATTGTGGTTGACCTGAATCCACTTCCGTTCGAAGAAAGTAAGTAAAGTTTATGCTATCAATGACTATTCCAACAGTTATGATTGCGGCTCGAGAATTGGTGAGACGAGTCATCACGTCAGGTAGACGAACAAAATGGAAATGACAGGGCCATTTCACTGGTTGTGCTCGCAAACGAAATTAACTGCCGACGAATAAGAAGAGAGAAGAGCATGATAATGTATACGAAAGAGTGTGAAAAAGAATAACTGAGCGACAGACAGGCAAATCGATTTTTCTTTTCACCCTCCGACTGCGATTGCGGTACAACATTTTGAAATGGAGACACAGCGTTCACTCCTGTGGAAAAATAGGGGTTCAAAACCTTTGACTTTATGTCAAATGTGTTATATAAACGATGAACGAGACGACGTCAACTGTTTCTACCCCACAATGCTTCAAATTCCAACTTGTAAATTCAATTCACGACAAATGACCGGAAACACATATTCGAAACACGTTTCGCAGTTGAAATGTTATTTAATTAAATGGAAAAAACTTTTGATAAGAGTAAAAAAAAAAGAATGCCTATGAATGAATAAGAACAAGTCGGTGATAAAGTTTTCGTGAAGAAATATGAAAATTTTAATTAGTACTTGATGGATGGTTGAATAAATTATTTAACAAACGACCGTATCGATAGATTATCAGGATTGAATTTTTAATAAATAACGAAGATTACATATAATATGTATTTATGCCGAACAAACAGGAATATTAATGCACATTTGGTCTGTGGTATTCTGTTGAGGTTATAACGTGAATAGTATTTTTCTCCAATGTGGCGATCGCATTGGCGAATCTCCATTTCATAACCCAGAAACCCCTATTACATTTTCTATATTAGCATTTGTTCTTCTGGAACATTTCCATGAATTTTCAATACCCGACTAATGTGCGCGTACCACGAATAAAACCTCGGAATTTGCCCAGTAGTACTGGAATATTTTCTTTCGCGATTTACAGATTTATTGATGTCTAGTTTTGTTTTCTGATATTGTCGATTCAAATGAAAACAAAAAAAAAATATAAAAATAGTGACTAACAATAAGGAAGCAAATCCAATTAAAATTTCATTTTCTCCTCAACTACATTTTTTTTCTCGATTCCATTGACCTATATTGCAATCGAGTCTCATAACAATCTGCAAGTAATATAGTACGAATGTATTGAAATTTAATTAAATCAAACATACTTTGATCGAAAATGCTGTAACATTTTTAGAATTTTTTTATTCTTTCCAATTGTATTCACGAATGGCCCCGAATCTATCATTTTATTTTAATTCAAAATCGTATTCCATCGGGAGTTAGGACAGATATGCAATTACTGATTTCCCAAAAGTCATGTGTGAATGTCAATTTCCATTATTTAAAATCAGTGAAATTCTCGTCAAGCATTGATATCCACACCACTATACACAATGCAACTGCACCGATCATTCTATAACGAAATAACATTGTGGAAAATAACTGAATTGAGATTGCCTAATCTTTTAATGGTGGCCCGGAGTTTTCAGCGCCTAAGTACTGTTTGAATTCATTTAAAAGCATTATAAATGTTAAAAACTAAATATGGTTACAGAATTAATATTGTATCATTTATAAATTTTTTTTGGCTGATATCGGTGACAAGTAAAAATTAAAACAACCATTTTATATTCTAACTGTTGCGATAGTAACACGGAAGAGATTCCGGTGAGCAAATTGAGATCGTAGCCTGCGAGAGAAATTGAAGGAGGCACGCCACTTGTTTCGAGTAAAAAAAAGAAAAAGTACTCTCCACCATCTGCGGCATAGTCACGAATGAAATGAAATTACTATGTTGAACCCTGTGAGTCCAAGCGCGCCCATCATCCTCTGATGGCCGCTCGACTCTCGCTCCAACAGTTAATCCGTTTATCCTTGGCGTCAGGACGTCGTCCAGATTTGGAAAGTAAAGATGCAATATCACGTTGACAAAAATAAAAAAAAAGTGTAATTTCAACGTTGATAGATCGTAACGACTTTACCACAGACAATTTTTCAATGTAAATTACAATGTTTATATAATCTCTAACGAAAATGTTACTTCGTAATATCTATCAAACTGAATTAAATGAACGGAAAAATAATATTAAAATTAACAATTTCATCATCTAAAAGTAAAATAGAGAATTAATTAAAATAGTGATCAGTGTTGCGAAATTAAATGTATATGCCACATTTACGAGTGAATATATTATTTTAATATATTCATGAACGAATTTTTTCAAAAAATAAACCGTCAAACTTATGAAAATATCTATAGTACGAAATTACTCAGACACGAGTATTAGTTCGTTCAAGAGTGTAATATGAGTAATGTGTTCATGAATTCCACGTCTAAGATTCATCCGAAAGCTTTTATCCAAGCTGATGCACTGCATTACTATACATTGCTTGTCAGAAGTTGAGTGTTCATGAAAAAAAAAAAAAACTGATTCACACTCACTCGTTCCCTTACCTACACATATTTCAATGTGTAAAATATTGAATGTCAATCTATCTCAACAAATTTATTTTCTTTAGAAATTGTGTAAATCGCTGAGCATCATGAATATTTCAATGAGCAATCACATTGGAGAAGAGTGAAGGTATAAGCGTTGATCGTTGGCACGAAGATTCATTCTTTAATGATTCTCATTGATTTTTTTAATGCAACCGGTAATGAAAGCAAAGGAGGAGAAGGCAAAACCCTGAATTGTGCATCGGATCAACGCAAAGTAAACGCTCTGTAAATATTTCATTTTCAATTGCGCGAAACGCTCGACATATGTTTTTAATTCTCGAAGTTTACCCATTAATACGTTATGCATGAGACCTCGATATACTCGTTATCTGCCACTTCAAATCTTCCATTCGATCGGTGCTATGTCAACCGGGACAATCGAGATAAGGCGCTGGGTATAAAGTATTGATTTTACGATTTCCAGTTTTTTATTGCTATTGTACACCCGGTACATTAACACTCCCCTCGTAACAACATATGATGGATTATGAAAACAGAGGTAAATAAGACAAGTTAATGGATGCATTTGTCATAATAACAACGCGCATATGTTCATCAGTGTAGAGTAGTTCAAACATTCATATGGTCAGGCATAGGAGTATCAAGAAACGATACACGTAAAGTATAGTTTTTTTTCGTCATTTAATTTCTCTTTAACTGAAACAAGAGCTACAATTTTTCTTTGCACGTAAAATAATGAAATAACCTGTTACAAAGTCATTTCAAATGTAATTGTAACGTTATTATTAGGTCAGAAGACAACTGTCAGTTATTACTTTGGATATGTATAACTCACCTAGGTTCAATTAACCCAAACGACCAAGTTATATACCTTCCGTTTAATATTGGGTCACATCCGATTACGAAGTTGCCTGGCTGGAGGGATTACATCGATAGTTATAGAGCTGTAGGTGATACATGTGTCTCTTGTAAACTGACAATGATTACACTGTATGTATGCTGTCTTCTAGCATACGTACAAATCATTATTCATTTGTATTTGATTATTGTTACAACTAATACTTAAATTTTAAAATATAAAATATATCGCAAACAATGCGTTTCATGATCAAAATCATTTCTCTACCACTACAATCTTTATTCACTCATTTTTATTTCACAATAAATTCAAATTAATTCGCGACAACAAAATGTGCCAATTGAAATATGAAATAATTATGTTTCAATATATTTCGTGCCATTCACTCACTGAAATACATCTTGAGACTGTGGATCTAAGTATGGAGCGTCTTATTGGGAGCACGCAAGGCCGCACGTCAATTTCATGCTCACATTGAAATGCAATCAAACGATCAAGTCCAAACTTACGCTTCATTAAACGTACAATCAGTCTGTTGTGCAAAGTCCGTCTAAAAAGATTCATAATTTTTCACGTCTTTTCGTAAAATCGAATAATGTATATAAGTGAAACAGAGATACGGAGTGAAATGCGACGTCAGAAAATAATTGGATACTCGAGAAGTTTGCCAATACACTTTTCGTATAAGCATCAAACAATTAAACTCTATTTGAACAACTTATATTATCTTTCAACTTTGAATATCTAAGAAAAAAGCGCTTCTATCATTTAATATTTAAATGCTTTATGCAACATCAACTTCAATATAAAAATCGATGCAGTGAGATGAGTTGTCCTTATGAATACACTGGGCAACAGCTGCCACAATCTGACGAAAATGCCATCTGTAAAAAAGTTTTCACTGTTATCAGGGTGAAGAGACCAATGGGCCACATACTAGTGAAGTACACGGCGAAAGCGAGATTGTATATAGTGATAACAGTGAGAGTAAACGTTTTCCGGAATCTTCCAAGATGACAAGGGGTTGATAGTAGAGAGAATAAATGTTTCTCCATGGATTATCGATCGTGGCACATGAGTGCCTTGTGGCGTTTATATGTACATGAAGCACGCAGATAAACACTATAGTAATATATATATATATGTATTTATTCGTGCATGTATAGCAATGTTTGATGATATTTTCAAAGTTTGATACAATAGAGTGGTATGTAAATTCAACATATTCCAATGTTAATCTATTCTGCATTATCTCATGAAGACAATATATAATTTACAATGAATTTTTGATAAATTATCCTCGTAAAATTTGCCAGCGCACGTATTACACACAAGGTTCATTATATATTGCGGCGGTGAAAACCGGTGTTGTCCGTTCATTTGCAAAATAACTGGATAGAATTATTCAGGCGTAAATTAAATAATTAAATATTATATTCCATTTATTGATTTGTTAATGATGAATAGAGAAAAATAACAACTAACCCACCCGTATAGCATATTCCTGTGATATATATTCGAATCAAATAGAATAGATGTTTCTATTAAGATTATCCTACGTAGATTAGTTTATCTCATGCTGTGAAACCATAAGACCAAATCGGAAACCTGCCCGACATAATTACAATGGCGTCGCCTAGCTAATGTACATACCCTTGGGTTTATACGTATATTCAAGCATGCATGTAAAGGATGAGCCTCCATATTCATTAGTATGTATAATACTCGTCAATAATTTCCACATATCACTCTAATTTCATTCATGTTGGATTTAGCCACTAATTTCGACTCAAAAAAAGATTCAAATAGAACAGTGGATTACTGTACAATCTGGCCAGTGTTGTACAGTGAAAATATTTTTTTTTCTTTGAATTCGCGTGAGAAAAAGTTGGAAGTTGAAAAACAAGTGAAAAAGCATTGTATTTACGAGCGGCCTGTTGCATTTCTGGGTTTTCTCTATATAGCTCGTGAGCCACATCCTACTCCACTTTAATACACGAATATAATATATATAACATATGTATATATTGACAACCGCGTGATGCGAATAAATAAAAAGTAGGAAAAAATGTGCAGTTATACTCCGATACATTTTCAATCGATCTCCTGTCATGTCACCCGTCATATCAAAAAAATTATATTACATACGATCAGATAGAGGTCTGTCAATCCACTTTGATATTTAAACAGAATCATTTTGATTTGTGTTTGTAATTTCTAGTCATTGTTACGATGTGATATAAATTGACAACTCATTTAATATAATACAATTTAATATGAGAACAAAAATAAGAGAAATTCCTATGCGTCACGGAGTAAAAATACCACGAGGTTGAAATTTCTTCTGTGTAAACTGTATAAAAGTAGATGTCTCATGGACGTGTTTATTGGCGTATTTTTTTCCAAAGCCATCTGAAAAATCTATAACACAACGGCCATTATATGAAAGATATAAAAAGAATTATCACAAAAATAATAGCAATATTAATGAAAAAATAGAAATGATTCATTAAAAAAGGAGATATGTTTCAGTAGATGAATGATGATTGATACTTTTCCCATATACTTATTAAAAAAAACCAAAGTTTATATTTAATTATGTTGTCGATTATCCGTTATATTTCACCAGTCTACGGTGGAAGAATAATGAGGCTGTCATGTACAGAAAATACGAAGATCTAATAATCTCAGTACATTTTAATCGACTTATACATAAAACGGGAATAAATTACAGAGAACCTGCGGTCGGTTACCAATTACCACAGTAGAACTTTAATTAAGTATTGCAGTAATAAGAAGCAATAAATTCATTTGAAATTAATAATACATGGTATCATTACGTCTATTTAATGATGCGGTTATGTAGTAATTTGCTTCAATAAATTAAAGTGAATTCGGCATAATTAGTCATAGCAACGTCGAAGTTTTCGCTATAGATCATTCGACGATGTATTCGAAGGGGATAAAACTACATGAGAATTTTGTGAATCAAAGTAAGATAAGCGGGGGCATAGTTAGTTGGAGGGTGTACTTAATAATACTGTAGTAGTTGGAAGCAGTGGTTAGGAAAATAGAACAGGAGACGGTCGCTTGGGGAATTTTGCTTGGATGAATCTCAACATATATTATAATATGACCAACTACTCAACGCAATTGGTAAACATTCCCTGCTTCACATTATTAATACAAGCAGATAATATCAGAAAATTGTTCAAGATGTAAAAGACAAATATTTGCTAAAAAATTTAATAACCCGCCGGATATACATGCATATATATATATATATATTTGACGCTGTGCCAACGACACATCGAAGCAACAAGTTTATCAGCTATTGATCAGCAAAACTCTACAATAAAAAAGATTCAGTGGATATATTCAACTTCATGACTTGCTCACAAACTAAATTATATATCACACAGTTGTATATTAAAAAAAAAAAGAGAAATAAGATTAACATCGCTAATGTGTATGTTTGAATTTAATAAATTACGAAGCATTTCCTGAAATGGTAAGGGGCACATTTCCACCCTCGAAAAAATTACAAACAAATAATGTGTAGTTTCACAATAACATTAATCACATAACGTAAAATTGGGATATGATAAATTATTGATTGTTACGGTTATCAGCCAACTGTTCATTTTGATCTGGAGACGATTCTAACATTTTTTTATGCATTAATTGACAGGTTTTTTGGTGACAAATCGATTGGTAAAATCAATAGTGTGTCGATATAAATTTCCTCACACCATAACTTCATTATGCGCAAAGTGCATATACAAAATCTTAACAAATGTAAATAAAAAATAAATGGTGATTCCAATGAATCCAGCTGTAATCATGATCAATACAATACTGATACATAAATAAGATAAGGGTTGAGCACACCAACATTATTTTTCATTGCTGACAAATAGATGGCTCACACCCTAGATTTTACGATCTTTTTCCCAGTTCTACATGATGGCTCTTGGTCTATTTTCTGCAGATGTATATTAGTGATAGTATACCGCACTTTGGTCACTCCTCCATTAGCTCACCGTCCGTCCTAATCACTTTCACCGCGGGCCTGTCTGCAACAATGTTGCCGTAATCACCAGGACAACATGTGGGTTTCGTATGTGTATATATGTATATATATATATATCTATGTATATATGTATGTATGGCTAATACTCATAAATTTCCAGTGACCACTAATGTCTATGAAAGTTTTTAGTGTCCTTTACGTTGACGAACAGTGAATGCTAATATTATTAACATCACTAGTGAAGTAATTCTTGGAGCAATTATTATTTTTAACGTTAAGCAAGTGAAAATAAATCTCATTCGATAAACGATCCTAATTCAAATGAAATAAAAAAGAAGAAACGAATTCGTGTTGTCATCGAATCTATTAAACGATAATAATATTAGAATTATAGTTGATAGAGGCATGAACGTGTAATAAAATAAGATCAATTCACAGAGATTGGAAAAAAAAATGCGAAAAGATCGAAAGATAATTGATACAGATTTAAGATGTTGCATCGTCTGATATAATTTGACGAGTTGAAGCTACACCCGTTTGAATAGAAACAAATGTTTCTCTTTAACAAAGTCAAATGTATGGCATTAAAAATCAAATACATTAAAAATCCAGTCAATCAATTTATTGAAATATGGCAAGATGACATTTGAATGGTGGCTGTTGCCAAATAATTTCCATTTTCCGAAGCCATTCGATAAAACTGATTTGTTATTATACAGTGAAACGGATTTCTAGATGGAAGGAGTAATATCGATTTGTATACCACATACGATTCGGTCCAATTGGAATTGTCGAGGCGCCAATATGGACTGGCACAAAATACTCTGCTTGCAATCTCAGTGGTCGTCCACTGCCTCATCTCACTAGTCATGTTATATACAAAATTTTCCCATTCAACACATATCTGATTGTGAACCATCAAAGCTTTCATTGAACTCAATCCCGAAACATTAATTACTGTTTATTGCATGGGCTATCTTTCATTTTCATATAATACTGAATATAACTGTGTAACACATTTGTTAAAGCAATCACTCGTTAAATTCAATTCCTTCGTTTCATCATTTGATGGCATGAATATATTCCATCATAGCTAACAGTAAATATCCGTCACAAATTTAACTACTAAAGAAAAGATAAACGTGGAGCGAAATTCGATACATTATTTGTAGAAAATTTAATGAGGCGTCTCTAAGGCGAATAAAAGAGAACACCAACAAAGATGGTAAAGGAGGAATAAGTCACGCAACAGTAGTGCTTAAATTGTTTTTATTTTTTATTACTCTGCCGCTGGTAGGAAATAAAAAAATTTAGGCAAGCAGACATGCCCGGTACTTTTCATCACTATTGTTGTTCGATCGTATAAACCATTTCAATAATAATACCATGATATGAATTTGTTAATTTATAAAAATTTGCAATCCAAATAAACGGGTGTTTAAATTAAAGTATTGGGTTAATTGAACGGTCATGTGCCTGTTTTGGTGTTTTCATCGATGAAAAGGGATTCTCGGAAGTACAAAACTCTAGCAATGTTTGTTGAAATCGGTGACTGGTGACGCGTCATCAGAATGGAATGTACGTACTTTTATATGTAATTTTCCCACAATAGATATAAACGTCATTTTCTCACGATATAAACGTCCGATCGAAATGAGCCATAGCAACTTATGATCCCCTGAACATTCTTATGCTATGTTCAAAATTTCAGACTTTTTTTATCAAGCCACTCCTGAGATCACGTGGCTTCTATCTTTTTCGTCACATAAATTCTATAAAATATACGTATTTCGTTCGAAAACGCATATAATTTTTATTTTACGGCGAACGGAAAGTCGACACAAAACTTAACATAACAATTTATTGTTAGCTCGATAACAATTAACTTCCTATAAATTCTTAATTTGTTTGGTCCAGTAGTTTTGAAGATACTCCCACTATATAAATAAAATATTTGTCCATACGCCCGCTGAAAAACACCTTTTTTATCTACGTCACCTTCAAAAACATGAAATTTTTTTTATATTATTCAAGGAGGTAATTCATTGAACATTAATATTGAGTTTTTTATCACTAAGTGATGAAAAGTAAAAAGAGGGAATAAAGTGAATGAAGAAATGAAAAGTGGGGCTTACATCGTGTCGTACTCAAGGCTCAATTTAATCTGTATGTCTGTGGATTAGTGAAAAGGTAAACACAAATTATTCAGTGGAGAGCTTACGCTGGATGAACTATGCCAAAAGAAGTAACCAACTTGGTGGCAGCAGTGAATTCATACATTGTATTGTATCTACCTGACTTAATAACGCAGATATGGAAAGTTGCTGCCAATGTTTAAAACAACCGAATTACCAATTGACACTTGCTATTATTGCAAAATCATCATTGTAGCTAATTGCACGTTTCCCTTACTAATAGAGCAACGACCTGTCGAGTGCGCACATAATAAACAACTACTATTCACACTTCAATTATTGATTTGAATATAAATACATTTACGACAAAGTAAAATGAAAATTTCATTCAATACCTAAAGACAACTTTCATTATAATACAATGTTATTTTTTTATACTAAAAGCATTTTTAAGTTATAAATTTTTTATATAAGTAATGGAAACGGTTGAAAGAAACATTACAAAAACGTGTCGTGGTCGTTAAAGTCGTTCTACTGAAGCCGCAGACTCACTTAACCCCATTTCTACTTGAAAGTGAAATTACATTTTGCAACTCAATGTTCATTTATTCGTCTCAGTTTTATTAAAATTTTGATTATAGATTGGAAATGTTTTATAGATGCAAATAAAATTCCGGGTTATGAATATGCAGACGGACTGTGCTTATAAAGTTCCAATAAATAAAATAATGTCCACTAGACTGAGACAACTGACACGAATTATTCATTATATGAATAGGAAGTATTGCCCTGTGAATAATTTCGTAATACTATTTCAAGACATTTCATTATTTTTTTTAAATTAATCACACAGTTGCGTCAATCTGTTGGAATACGACAGTAATCACAGCATTGTTCTTGGAATACCTGTAGTATTTTAATTTAGAAAGGCAATTGCTCACATTCCAGGTAAAGTAAAATGAATAACAGAAATCCTACTTGATTACATTTATTATACAACGCATTCAAATTTTTATCGGTCAAACCAAGTATATTAATTCGACAGATTGTATTAAACTGTCATTAAGCATGCTTGAAAAATTAAAATGTATTCGAAACAATTGATTAAAGGGCAATTGCAAATGAAAATAAAAAGATGGTTCTCTTTAATTGGAAACAAAGAGATTGTGTTGAGTTTCAGTTCACACAATTCCTCTGTTTTTTTTTATTGTGTATTTAATGATAAAAAACCAATCGCTCACAGCATATTGTATCATCGATTGCAATAATACGAATGGAATAATTGAAATAATAGTGTGGCATAAAACGGTTTGTGGAATTATTGTATGAGTATTGCCAATCGCAAATCTGAGACCAATCAACAACTGTTCCATTCCGTTACTTTCCTTCATCATATAACTATTTTTCGTGACAACAAAATCAATCAGCACTCGAGTAACGATCAATTATCAGACTATAATCAATATTGTAATTCAAGTTGCAATTAACTATAACACTAAATATATTGAAAAAACAAATTGGATTTTTGGGTCATCCTGTATTTTTTACTTGAACGCACAAAACGAAAGGTCGACACGGCTCTGTTGACTCCTGCGCATGACATAAAAGAAAAACAAAGAAGGGAAAGAAAAGTTTTGTGTTCTCGGATTATTCTACGTTCCCTTATTGTGATCCCATGGGCATGGGACTTTATACAAGTCATGGACCAGCAGAGGGACGCTAAATATGTGTGAGAGAACAGGGCGCCATAAATTTTTATGACTTTTTCCAAGTTCTCATTTCCCCTTCGGTCGGTTTATAGCTGTCGAAGAAAACACATAGAGCACAGTGATCAAGGGAATGTCTACAATAATTTTAAGTATACTCTAGTATTGTTGTGTACGTACAATATCAAAGTTTATCAGTGGACAAAATTTTTCATTGACGTGGAAGTTTTATTCATCAGTTAAATTGCACAGTTGAGCTCTATAGTTGTATGGCCTACAGCAGCAATAGCGTAATATCAAATAAAAAAATGAAAAAAAAAAAAAAAAATGACTAATGGCCAAAAGAAGAAAAAAAGAAGAAAAAAAACAAAATAACTTTGTAAAGTTTTACAGATGGATAGCGTGAGTGTTTTCACTCGACAATTTCTCAATCTTACGTGTGTGTTTTTATTCTTAGAATGAACAAGGGCACTGTTTTGGATAGTTAAAAGTTGCCGAAGGAATAATAAAACACAAAAAGAAAGAGAGGAAACTTCATGTCCTTGTTTCACTGCACAAAATATAATTGTCTTATTTTATAAAATATAGCAAATGTAATAGTTGCATATTTACCGCACTTCTCAATCAATATTAAGCTTTTCAATAAGATAAATCATTTATGTTGTTGTCAATATCAATCATGTATGTAACAAGCACATAATAATGGGACTTGGAATATCACGCTTATTGAAAAATCATAAAAAATAAAAAGAAAATGATAATCCCAGGCATATTCAACTAATCACGTGATTTACAAATGATATCCCGAAATGATATTGAAATCAAAGGTATTGTACAAAATAGGTACGGTTATTCTAAATTTCTGATAATATGAATATATAACATCATCAAGATAGTTTCAAATAGGGTTAAAATCTTGTGTTAGATCGACGCTATATTCCCGAGTTCCTTGCAACAGGTGGAAGAAACGGGCATTGATTCAAACTTGTAACGTGGTTTGTTCCCGAGACTAATATAGATCGTACCAACTAAAGTCATTTCTTGTAAAAATCTATTCATTGATTTATAAATTATTATTCAACAAACCATTCACTATAACGACAATAAAATACATCTCATGTGAATCATCAATTTATATTGTGATAAAACAAATGTAACTATCAATCTTTATTCATGTTTCAAAGCGTCCATTATTTATACACAATATCCCCATAAGAATTACAAAATTTGTAAAAATGAGAATCAATAAACTAACCGTTGTACCAATCTAATAAAATTTATTTTGTTGGTTTGCCTTTACGTCTTGTTTGATTGACGTAGATGGCGGCCAACCCCATTCTTCGTACCACTTATCGTGTCTTAGAGCCAGTATTCTTTTTTCCTCTGGTCAATTGTTGTCTGAGTAAATAAGCAATGAGGGAGAAAAAAAAAAGTTTGAGGTGTTGAACATATAAAATTCTCACAATCTAATCACCCTCCAATCCAAGTTCAACCTTCTTTCATAAAAAAAAAAAAAGAAGAAAAATAATGAAAAAACTTGCGCTGGCGATAAAGTTTTCAATCCATGTCTCCAAAGTCGCTCCCGTAAAATATTTTCGTATGAGTCATCAGTGATGACAGAGCGCAAACTTTTTTTTTAACAAATCACTGTTCTTTATTGTATATTGGTAAATGTATTATGTGTATAATTTAATAAATAGTGACAGTTCATGCTACGATTATATTTGTTCAATAGATTAATTACTGACGTATACACTTGTAATTTATTCAATCGTTATCAAATGGGGCTTTGAAACATTTATGTTATTATTAGAATTGCATTACATGCCACTCAGCAACATTTGTGTTGCCGTATTTGATGTGAAAGTCCGATTATATACATAAAGAGGAAATAGGTTTGACGAGAAATAGGAACTTTGTCACAAAGCAAACTGCAAGAGGAAAGGAAATTTTCTACTGATTGCCACTGAGAACATCGCATAGCAACATATATACATATGCAATACACACATACGCATACATACAAAGGTCAAAGACAACAATGGAACAAAGCTCAGATGAGAGACGATAAAAGATGACTATATACTGTGTGCTGCCATACTTTATGTATACTTTATATACACACGCAATCTCATATAACACCATAAGAGTGAAATAGAATCATCCAGAGCGTTCGCAGGCAGGCAACTGACTTAATTCAATTTCATATTGGCTTGAGCTCAATTTCATTTTTGCCACAATGCAGCTTTTCTTCCTATTTTAAGCACTTTACTCGGTAAACTTTTCAATGGTAATTGTGCATTGTCTTCAAAATTGAATAGCAAACATTTTTCCTCGATTTATTGCACTTTCTGTCAAAGATAAAATACGGTAAGTCACAAAACGAATAAAAGTAACAAGTCTTAAAAGTATATTCATTGAAGATGGGTGAGCATGACGTCAATCAAAATTTGAAAAATATTTTACAGATTTTTTATTGTACTCCGGAGAAATTGAAATATGCCGGGACGAATTTGGGAAACAATACCGCTGCTATAGCCCATTGTTCAAGAAAGATTTGCACGTGATATGATTGTTAAAATCTGAAAAATTTGAGAGGGGTATTTACCACATAAAATGACATTGGCATCTTTCTGTCATTTTTTGTTTCGCCCTACGACTGTATATACTTGGGGTTGCCAATTTCTCAGATAAATTTCTTTATATTTATAAATATATATGTAAAAGATATGAGTCATAAATTGGTTCGATAAGAGCTTTGACGAACTAAACTTTTTTCGGAAGTATAGCTCTCTAACCTTTCGGCCTAATCTCATTTTTACAATTGTACAGAAAAGCAAAACAACAAAAAGCTTTTCCATGTTCAATATCGACCTTCACTTTGAGCTCACTGCTAATATGGGGGAATAAAGAAATACGACGAGAAACGTTGAAATAAGATGAAAGAGAGAACAGAGTTTATTTTTCACATCCAAGCTTTTGGATTTATTCTAAAATATTTCATTGCGAAAATTGATATTACATTTTCCCAACACTGTATGCAGTTGATATTTTTTATTCTACAGAAAGAGAGAGAAAATGGGAATGATTAGAGTAATTTTTCTTTATGATAAAAATTTATACATGAATAAATAAGAAATAGGAGTTTATTTTAAATATTTTATTTTTCTCGTAGAAAGTACAAATCGTGTACACGCGGGTGGCTGACATGGCTCAAATTGAACACGACAAGAGTTGGAAAAAAACTTTGACACACTTAAGACGTAAAACCTGAACTTGCACGCGGAACACGAATGAGAAAAGTGCTCCGTAAATCCATGCAATTGACCCGTGCGGATTTAGATTCTACTCTCATACCTTGCCAACTACACAAAAATGTGTGAGAAGACTAAAGTCATGTTCGAAAAGAAATAAAAAATCGTAAAAAGCATAAAATGAAAATGGCGCGCGAAGAAAAAAAAAAACAAAGATTGTAGCAAAGAGGAAAAAAGCCTTTATTCGCACGTTTTCTTTCACATCAGACGTTGAATATGGTTTCACTACGGATCCTCTGAATAGAAAATCCATGAAAACATGGGATATTCATGCGGGCATATAACCTGGATATGTAAAACTTTGGTAAAAAAAAATGTCGGAAATATGCGTGAATACATTGTTGTAACCATGAAGTCCTTTGATTCGTATATATATGAGGACTATGTGACTGAGTCTGAATCACAGAGAAAGGGAAAGTGAATGAGCCTGACAGAGGGAATAGTGAATCCGGACTTCTCTCCCAGGCACAGGGGTTCTCTCGATCGATGCCCGGGGCAGCCATCTATATATAGCGAACACTATGCGCGCTTTTTAACTCCCTCCTGCCGTATGGATCTCAGGGGCAGCCCCTGGCATCACTACCCATTTCTCTTTACACCTACCCCCGGACAACAACACATTAAAACTCTCGTATACATATAACATACTCACGCACACGCAGATACGTCGATTCCTCCAAACTATTATATTTATTTTCTGTCTACATTTTCCAATAATGAGCAGAATTTTCATACCTATATTTTTGTTTTCTTCAACTTTCAAAAACATGTACAATTTCAATTGCAACATAATGGAATAATAGCGTATTATACAATTAAAATTTGTAAAATATAGAAATATTTTCCTATGGAAAAATTGAATGAATGGATATACATAGTTGCTGATAAATCATTGATTGGTAAATACTTTCATTTTTCTTTTTCCCTTTTTTTATTGAAATGAAGCTCAATAAAGTCCGAACATTTCTCACTACCACCGTCCGTTATTTCTCTCTTTCACGACAGGTAAAGCATCCCTTCATTATTATGCCAAGACAATAAATTTGCTGCGAAGCACAAGAAGCTTTTCACGTCCTTTCTCCTTCTGTCTTTGTTTCCAATTACATCTAGCGCAATATAATGCAAACGCAGATTAACTGCTTTCTTCCCTATTCTTATACCACCCTCTCGATATGTACGTAAATATCGTTGGCACCGGTGTCGGTATGCAAAATAACAATGATCAGAAGTTCCACTAATTAACACAAAAACAATTGTCATGTATATTTAATTAGTTTAAAATTATGCCTACTTTTATAAGCGTACAAAAAAAAATGAAAAATTCCAAAAGTGGAAAATTATTTATCGACAACATAGCATTAAAATTTATTTTATGATTTGGTGGTCCATAGTTGACATCACGATGATACTCAATGTACCAATCATATACAATGAACCTTGAACTACCACCGTTGTATACATATTTATTTTCATTGAATCAACATTTATCGCTTGACTGCACGATTGTCAAAATTGCCCACGGGCTACATCCATTTATATAAATAAAATTTACCCCAACATAGCCTACGGTTCTCTCTTCTCTATTTCATTCCCCATAGCTTGATATTCTAAAATAATCCTGCTTAAAAAAAAAAAATATTGAATACGAGCGAAACTAAATAAACAAAACGTATTTTGAAAGCATTTCAACAATTTACACATGGCACGACTGCAAACTCCAATGCATGACCATTAAAAAAAATGATAAAAGCCTCGCTATATCTCATTAGAAATGAGTATTTATTTTTTTTCATTCCTTTTTAGTTCTTGGATAAATTCTATTCTTGCATAAAGGATGGACGAATGAATGAATGCAGGGGCTTTAGTTTTTATTCCATTTTTCATACATATTCTTCGTTCCGGTCTCCCAATATATCATCATATATATATATATATATATATATATATCGTTGACGAGTAATTTCGTATGCAAGTAAACGTCCGTACATCAAAGACTTGATTACAATGTCCAGGCTTGCAACATCAACGTAATATTGAGCGTATGTTATATATGCACCATTTCACTCAATATCATGAAGATTATACAGAGAGCTGACTATATTGAGTATTCAATTTATATGATGCAATTTATAGAATCACAGTACATTAGGATATAGTAACCCGATAATTATATCCTAATTTCCAATACAACGAAATAAATGATATACAATTGATCATCGCTGTAAGATATATTTGAAAGATTATTCAATTCAATTACGCATTGTACACACTTATAATTCAAAATATTAAACGATTGTTTCTCACTCTATAAATGCATTCATTAACAATACTTTACTGAACTAACTGAACAATAAAAATAAAATCTAAAAAGCAACGATATCAATATTCAAGAGCAATATTGGCAATACCAAGTTTCAGCTTTGCTCAATATCATGAATCCATGATATTTCAAATATAGAGGAAATAATCCGAGATTGTTGAGACAAGTTATTAAGACTCGTGTTTACAATCCAAAACGTGCTGAATAGTTATCTGCTGACAAGCTTTAATATTTAACACCATCAGAGAACTAGAACAAAGTTCCGGATACATTCAAACACCATTAAGATATTCATACAAATTCGAATTTCAATACGGAATGCACACCGGTGCCAAGTAAATGTCAAGTTATTTATTATTATGATGA
This sequence comes from Galerucella tenella, assembly GCA_910591685.1. Taxonomy (NCBI): domain Eukaryota; kingdom Metazoa; phylum Arthropoda; class Insecta; order Coleoptera; family Chrysomelidae; genus Galerucella; species Galerucella tenella. The sequence goes on along the minus strand of CAJUYH010000460.1, from coordinate 36,489 downwards.
TGCATAACGACAACAAACCCACCACGAGAATTTGTCAGATTTCTCCTTCAACTCCACCAAATTCTCATGTACTATCTTAAGAAACCACCTGATGCACTCACACACACACACACACACACACGCACACAAGGAATATATATTACATTACAAATATTATGCTTTTGAGCTCGTTGAGCTTTACTTATTGTGCAAATAATGGGACTGATATAAAATTATTCTATCTACTATATACACAAATATTTAACATATGAAATATTAAATTGAGTGCATGTCAAAAGACTAATAGATGATGAAATTAAACAACGGATTTATAATGAAATACATATATGCTTATATGTGGATTTAAATTCACTTGAAAGACATGCACTCATCTTTATGAGCACACAAAGTCTATATAGTTTGACGCGCAAATGCAATATTCTACAACATCGTTTTCGAACAACGTATGTTGTAGCGTCTATAAAATTGGCAGTAATAGAGATTTGATTAACGTTACAGAAATTTCAATTGAATTTCATTCAAAGAAAATTGCATATTATATAAACCTAGTCAATAAAAAATATTTCAATTGAGTATTGAGCATTGATGTATTTTACGATCGGAATAATTTTTTTTTCACTATTCATCACGAAGTGATAAGAAAGTTTTAGTTGCAGCCAATTTCCTTTTGTGTTTCGTGGCATTATGGCTTTTTAGACGTGCGAGCTACTGATCCAATGATCATAAATGTATGCATCTAATTGAATAACCATAAAATACCACTGTGGTATACATAAATAATTATTTTTATTGCATGAGTATGTATAGGCTGTACTTTTAACACTCTGCCTCTCTGCTTTTCCACCTTCCCTCATTTTACATTCATCCTCATGTTCCATAAATTCCGAGCATGTTTGAATTTTATATACGTCATCATTCAATAAACGTATGTTCAAATTGATTAGTAAATAATTTTGTTGATGTGAGGAATTGAAAGTTACTATTATCAACCACCTACAGAAAATGTTCATTTTATGAATGCATCAATGATGGTTTAGGTCATCTAATTTTAGCATATGAATGCACACATAGATTTTGAATATTGTGGCATTTAAGAATTTAATATTCATGTGTGAAAAATAAATTATTACCGAGTTATTTATAATGATTATTTCGTATACGAGATTTCAGCTATTCACCGCATGTATCACATGGTTGTGTACAGACCTTTGTAAGCTGCAAAAGCGCCTGAAGAGATATGTGTAAAAAACGTTGGAGGATAAGACAGCCGCAAGAATAAAATAAAATACTGTTGAGGATTCACAATGTAGCGATGTGATCCTATATATCCGATATTTATAATGTAAATAAACCTTGAAAATCATGCGCAATGTGCAGATAAAATTATTCATGATCAAAAAATAAAAATGCAATCAACTCCGTATTTAAAACAATTGTAAAAAGACTCTATTAAATAAAGTCAATTGCCAGTTCAAAGTGAAGCAAACAAAATTTAGCATTCACACAAAAAACCTGATATTCACCCATGAAATTAAATTAAACGATTCATTTGTTTGTGTATATTAACTGTTTGATTTGTTTCAACAGAGTGACAACTGAAATCACCCAATGCACCTACACACCGATATATATAAATATACATGGATAGATGAGTATATATGTATATAGGTGTGGGTATTGAAATGTGTGAAGGGTATATAGGTGAAAGAAGAAGCACGTTGCACGATTTCCTGCTCGTGCTATCAGATTTGACTACCCACCCGAGAGCTCTCGGCATCATCACGCCCTGTCCATCGCCATTTAAATAAAAAAGCCCGATTTTCTGCTATATATTCTCTCCAGCGCCTATGTACATTTACATCCTTGCTCTCAATTTCCCTTCAGTTGGCACACCCATTCTCCACATCGTAATTGTCTCCTTCGCCCTCCAACATCCACCGAAATCCTTCTAAATATAATTTACAAATGTTGCTTCGGGGCCATGGACATGAACCGCTCGCCGGTTATTCTCATTTTCCGCCATCGTAATCTCATCCATTTAATACTTCTACTCAAGAATTATAGATTGTACAATAATACCTGCAATGTCCAAATATAAAACAAACTTATATTTTCAATAAGAGACGAAATTTCAGTATACAGAGTATTGATATTTTTGAAGAATAAAAACATGACTGCATGAATAAATTAATGAATGTTGTAAACAGGAATCAAGTGAAAAAGTTTTCCTTTCTTTTTATATGCCACTGAACAAACTCAAAGCTTTGCTTTTTCCTCTCGGAAATACAATACTGGATAGTTATATGCAACGACCCTGTTGCATTTTATAAGCTCAATTTATATATATATATTTTTTTTGTTTGGCGACGGCAGATACAAAAGTTCTGTGGATTTCTGTTGTTGCTCTAACAATACTTTGAACTTTGAATTACATTTATACATGGGTACTTCACAAACAAATACTCATCTATTTGATAGCTGTAATACTAACATCTATTCAACAGCAGAAGTATCACTAATTTCCAATAAAACTATTCCCACATTGAATAGCACTATCATCAACAGAATAAGTTTGACAAATTCATAAATAATTTATCATTATCATAGAAAATGAAAACTAATCAAAATTGATTTTTCACGTAATTAAATATTGGACGTGTGTTTATGAATTGCTATGAATTCAATAAAAAACAAAATTGTAATTGTCGTTCAATTTACCAAAATACAAATTCATAGTAACAGTAACTTTTATAATGCCGCCTCGACATTTGTTTGTATTATTCTTTTTTGTTCAAGTACACAAAGGACATGAAGACAAAAAAAATCAAGAGCAGAAGCATACACGTCAGCAGAATGTTTTTCTACGGTTAATAAAATACATCACATTAATTTACGTATTTTGATGTGATATTTTTATTTGTATATAGACACGTAGCACAAGTAGATATGTTGCCTCACAATTAACCACGGGTCGATATTAAACAAAAACGTAAACACAAAATGACGATGTTATCTGTTGCTTTATTGCGCCTGCTGTACAAACGACCTGAATTCTATTCTTCACACGGTATATCATGTAAAATGATTGAATCTACAAAAACTAACAGATATACAAAACAATTTCATCCTGTACTTACGCACATTTTCAAAAAATCCCATAGAATAAAATATAAAATAATTTGTCTATTATCTCATCTTACCTTCCACTGTTTCTCTCTGTTTGAGCTTCGCCGTGCCAATAATCTCTCCACTTGTTTGGGCTCAATGTATCCGTCAGCTAGTCATCTTCATAGACAATTTTCTTGACAATAATTCTCTGCCAATTACTGCCACTTTAACAATAATTTAATCACACTTACATTTAATATTATCATTGCGACAATGCATCAATAAAGCTTTAGGACACGATGATACACTACTATTTCACGCATGCAATGCCAAACTCTCTTTTATTTTCGATTGAAAAAAAAAAAAAACAAAAACAAAATAAAGGACTAAGTGCTAAATTATTTGTCATTCAATTTCAACAAAAAAGAAACTACAATTCTAAGCAGCTACGCATAGCGCTTGCAAGCGCTCCACGGTCGCTACACTAACTGTCGGCAGCTTTCAATTTCAATTTTGAACGGACCAAACACCTATGACCAATCCACGATACGCAACATTCTGCGCATGTTCATAAAATACTCTTGATACTGTTAACACTATCAATGTGTATCAGATTTTATCTGTATTATTCAATCACTGTCACAGAAAACACAAATATATATATATATCTACGATATATCTTGATGAATAATTCAAGAAATATCTACACTGCGAATACGATGAATTGTCGGAGAAAATATTATTGGTATGAAAAGTAGTTAGTGGATGAGGAGTTGAAACTGACTGGAGCACAAATACCATGTTCGAATATCTTTTACCCTCCATTACCTACAATTGGCCAAACTTCATTCTCACATCCAATCACAAATCTCGATAATGTGAATATGTGACCAATTACCGCTCTCTATTCAAAATAAGTCATGGTGTTGAGTCAAAAAAATTTGGCGCGCAAAGTGAATATGATTAATTTTATTTTTTCGTATTATTTATATATACATATATATTTACAAATTAAATAATAAATTAAATGAAGGAAAATATTGTGAGATAATAACGAATACTATTCTTAACGGAATTTGATAGAATACAAAATTAGTTGAATAGCTGCGTTCGAGATTATGTTTTTGGTCCAATCATTGCGCAGAGTGAAGTTCCAACACTTTAACCAATCACAAGATGGAATTTTATTTAAAATAAATCGGTTAGCGCGCGTATACAGCAGTGCATTGTGTCTCGGTGCAATTATTAAAATAAATCGTCGTTTAATTAAAGTGTTGTGAGGTAGTTTGTGTTCAAGTGTTTGAATAATAAATTATTGGAATTGCAAAACTGAACGAATATGAATCAATTGGGAAATGAGTAAGTACTTATAATTTTTGTATACAGACACATTCGCTACATACAGATATATTGTCAATGATCATTGAGCAATTGAATGGCGGACCAGAGAATATTATCAAATCTGAAATAACTCAAACACTTTATTATAATCAAAATGGCAATGTATAAAAAAAATTTCTTGTGTATTGTATTATAAAAAAAAAATAGTTACACAAGATATCACAAAGTTTAACGTCAATAACCACCAACTAATATAGCAAATGCATTAATAAATCCATTGACAAAGTTTTAGTTCTATGAATTTTGAAACTTTGTGCTTTCAAAGTGCCATCTCTATATTGAAGCATTTGAATTGGTTGACGTTTCTGAACAGCGAAGCCCCAAGGAAACTTTGCCATTAACTGTAATGAAAATTAACAATTGAAATATCAATAAATAATCTACTATTTTGTTTATTATACATTATTTCAATTATTTGTACAAAAATGTTTAGTTGCACTATATTATTATTTATTTAATTGTATCTTCTTTTTCGATTCTTCGTCATTGAAAGATGAATCTTTACGAACAGCAGTTGCACAAAATGAGCAAATTTATCGATAACAATTTCGTATCGTGACCCGATACATCGCCTAATTACAGTATCATATTTTATTTTTTTTCACATCTATCAAAGATAGTAACAAAAAAAAACAAATGAAGAATCAATATATTACAATCTATTGTATTTACTTATTGGATATAGATTTTATGCTATTACAAGAGTGTAATATTATGCGCAAAATTATATAATTAAATACAAGTCAATCTTACATAGCAGCACAATCATCGGAGAATTAATTAATTGCTCGTTAAAACAAAATTATAAGGCAATAAATGGCAAGTTGTAACGTTTATAATTTCATTAAAAACAAATATAATAAGAATAGACGTCTAATAAAGTGAAAACACAATGTTTTTTTTTTTTTGAGCCGCAGTCAAGGGACTAAATTCCTAACGAAATTCTCTTTCATAATGATGCTATCATTCGTTTGTTTTCGTTTTGTACTCGTCTCAATTATTTTTCATAATATTCATTTACACGATTTTTAATTGTGTAATTAATTTTTTTTTCTTTCTTTTTTTACTTTTCATCGCGTTGTGATAAGAAAGGATTTTTTTTTGCTTTCTCTTGTTTTGTTGAGATCAACGTGGCAGGATTGATATTTCTTCAATAAATTAAATGTTAAGTCAAATTCAAACCATTTGTCCAGCAAGAATTTCTTCTTGTTGCATTCTCTTCCGATAGTTATCTAACGTTACTTGAATCGTTTTCTCGGAATATCGACAATTCAATGAACCGCAGGTACACGTAAATGATTTACATTTTATTATCCAGAATTTTTCTCCATAATCAAATCTGAAATAATATGAAGAGGAAAGAAACATAATAGCACTAATAATCAAATAGAAACGTGACATTATATAATAAATGGAGTGTTTGATATATACCCGAGTTCTTCATCGGCTTCAATGTCACAATTGGCAAAAAATGCAATTCTTGGAAAATGGAGATCTTGATGCTCGACAAAAACACGAACAGGAAGTAAATTCGGTGCACATGAATGATTTATAAATCGTGCGAGATTCCCATAACGTCTTGCGTCAATGCAATAAGTTTCGCCATCCTAAAAATAAACCGAAAAAACAATATGTTAATTGTAAATCACATACAAAATTCCAGCAACCATCGTGGTTTAACTATTCTCTCTTACACTTACTCTGTTGTCCAAATCAAACAGATATGAATCATCTTCTCGATGATCAGCCTCAGAATCGGAAATAATTTCCCCGACATATTCACAAACATAGGAGCCCTTCGGTATATGTCGAAGAGTCTTCAATCCCCAGCCTTTACCTTTTGTTCTGAATAATTGAAATCTTTGTGTCAAACCATGTTGAACTACTCGATTATTGCACGTAATCCGATTACAAGCACATGCCTGATTGCATTCAAATAACATCGGTGGGTCTGTGGTACAATTGAAACACGGAGAATAATTGAAATACAAAATGATATTCATTATAAAGCCCAATATTTTCATTTATATTAATTGAATACTCACCAGTATAATTGAATTCAGGAATTAATTTTCCTTCCTCATCGTACCAACATCTTAAACTTATATTGCCACATAAACACTTCTCCGAACTACAATTATCCCCACAGTGACACGATTGCAGTGAGGTTATAGTGCGATCAACATTTATATTACTGGTAAAACAATTTTCTACAACATATAAGAAGTCTGTTGGCTTTTCTTCAGAATCAAAAGCGTTGATACACTGAATGGGATTAGATTCTTTTCCCCTCGATATATCATTCGTCAATATTCTCGTTGTTCTTTCCCACACATGCTCTGACAATGAATTAACTTTTGCATTCAATCGCAGCGCCGCCATTGTATCACCATCCGATGTGCAACAATTAACTGCTGTTTCTCCAGCAGCATTCACTTCTAAAACTTTCGCACCACGAGCTAATAACAGTACACTAACAGCATATTGATCTTGTCTCGCAGCAATGTGCAATGGTGTATCTCCATGAACATTCACTGCATTCACATCACAACCCTGATTCAAAAGCATTTCTGTTATATCTGAACTTCCACTGTACGCGCTCCAATGCAGCGCGATATTTTGCTCAGCGTCTCTAATTAAAGGATCACATTTTTTTTCCAATAAAAATTTTGCAACATCAACATGACAAAATTCACATGCCCAAATTAAACTCGTCCAACCGCCATCATCAACAGAATCTGCACAAACACCATATTAAAAACAATTAAATTCATTATTGAAAATCAAACAGGGAATTGCATTCAATACCAATGTCTTTTTCAATGTACATTACCTACTAAAGTCCTTGGTACTTTACATTCTGATAGAATTATTTGACAAGCTTCTAAATGACCTGATTTTGCTGCCATGTGCAAAGCAGTCATACCATCTTCACCTTTCAATGTAACGTCAGCACCAATTCGCACTAGATAACGAACAATTTCAGTTTTTCCTTCACTCGCTGCCAACATCAGTGGTGTCAATTGATTTTTATCCATCATATCGACTTGAGCACCCGATTGAATTAAACCATGAACACAACCCAAATGACCACGTTCCGCCGCTATATGCAATCCTGTACGATGTGAATACTCGCGAAATGTATGATTAGCATTGTAACCACACGCTGAAAAATGTTTATACATATTTCACTGCAAAAACTTATGTGCAAAAGTTTTTTAATTATAAATAATTTACCCAGAACATTGACCAATTTTTCCAAATCGCCATTTTTTACTGATGTATAAAGGCTCATAATTGTATAACGCTCCGGTCTCTCTGCATTAATTGTCACCTCAGGTATTTTAATATCCTCCGGTCTAATCAATGGACTTGGCGGTCTCTCAGCCAGTTTTGTATTATCACCTTTGCCGGGTAAACTCATTTTAGCCGACGGTAACTTGGAAAATTTTCTACGTGTTGGAATATAAACAGGCTTCCTTAATCCAGTCATTGATATTGATACATCATAAGTGGAACTATCACCGCCACAATGTGGACATACGGGTTTTTTATTTACTAAAATCTCACAATCCCGATGAAATTGATGGCCATTTGTGCATTGTGAAAATTTTCCTTGGGTGCAAAAGAGGCCACACGATGGACAACAGTTATGTCGAAGTAAACGTTCTTTATGTGATCGACACAAAATTATGAATGGCACTCGTGTACTTGGACGTCGCATTGCCACATCATTGGTGTCTACTTCATTGCAGCATCCAATCATTCTATTGTCAATTGAATCAAGCGCAGTACAAAATAATGGCGCGCCTGAACCCGTTATTGTCACATACAATTGAGATCGTACTTGACATAAACAAACCATTGATTTCTCATAAGTCTGTCGGAAAGATAGAAAAATGTAATACATATGTTTTTGGAGTCTTTTTTTTACGTATTCCCAAATAACATAACGTATTCCTCTGCCTACCTCACTAAATATTGCTGTTGATTCAGGCTTTGATGCTTGTCCTTCAGCCGGACTTGGACTTGGAACCATGCTTCTACGTGTCCTTTTCGAAGGTGTATTATACTCTGTTTACAAATATTTTCAATTAATTTATCAAAGCCAGCAAAAAGTTATTTAAAAATAAATTATTTCTAACCTTCAGGATAATCATTATTCTTTCCTGCTTCAGCAGCGGAAGAGGATCTATCTGCAATTGAAAATTTGTAATAATATATGGTTGACAAGCAATTTTGTTAGGTTATACCGTTAACATCATGCTTTCGTTTCCAATTTCAATTATACTCCAGAATCAATTACCTTCGAATGAATCAGTCTTTGCAATTTTTCTCGCTGCATTGTTGCTACGAGGCCTACCACGATCTCTTTTCGTTCGTCCAGCGACTGGTTTTAAAAATGGCTTGTCCGAATCCGGCGTCGAATCATCATCCATTCCGTCATTTGATTTTGATTGTGTATCATTTTTTTTCACCATTGGTGATAGTTTTGGCATTCCGTCAAAATCCGTTAATAAATTTTGTAAATCATCCAGCCTATCAATAGACGCATCATCACGTGGACTTGAATTTTTCGAATTATCCAAAAATGAATTACCATCAGACTGATAATTGTTGTGGTCACTGTGGGAATTCATAACTACTTGTGTTTTAGACGTTTCCTTAGCCGCCACAACTTTTTTCGGTCTTCCTGGTTTTGTATATTTCCTTTTTTTATTTTCCTCTGTAGAATTTGATTTTTCTTTTCTCGCCATTGCACTTTCCAATACCGTACTCTTTATAGACTCCTTACACAATCGTCTAGCTGATCGTTTTGGCTCAGGAGGTTCTTCCTTCGAATCACTCAATGTTCTTACACGAATTCGACTGCGCCGTTTTCTCGTCATAGGTGCTTCAGGATTTTTAATTTCTTCATTATTCAATTCACTATTTTCTTTTGTGTCTTGTTCAACTTTTGATGATGCGTTATTCATATTTTGATTCGATACTTCTGTTGCTTGAATTGTCTCGGATTGAGCAGTACACACTTGTATTCCACTGTCGTTTGATTCTCCGCACTTAACCTCTTCGTCGTTTTTACCTTCATCCGTATCTGACTTATCAACAACGTCTGAATGGTCATCTGAATGTTCAATTTTCACTGAAACACCGCCAATTTGATCGCAATTCCCCAATTCATCTGGTACAAGACTCAAATTTGAAGCACAACTCGATATTTTTGTTTTTTTACCGTCATCTGTATTCTCATCAATTGTCCGAAATGTAAGAACAATTCTTGGAATATTGCCGTCTTTTTTCACAATCTCTTGTGATTTAGGCACTATTTCCACTTCCTGTGGCGGTTCATTTGGTGTTTTTTCAACTGAATCATTTTTAGATATTTCGTCAATACACTCGTTGGGCTCATCAAATGAATTTTCAGTATCAGCTGATACCTTTGGCTTCTCCTGTGATACATTCTCACACTCCTTCACCTCACAATCTGTTTTGTCAAGTTTCTCGTCATATTTCTCCTCTTCAGTAATTTTATTAGGGTTAATACTTCGATTAAATTCATTTGTCATTCCCTCCAATATCTGTTGAATACTGACTTTATCTTCAACAGCACTCGACGCCATCATGTCTTCGTCTTCGCCCTCTTCTTCCTGATGGCAACCCTCAATTACATTTTTTTCCTGACAATTTATGTCCGACATGACGCCACGTTACAATTATTATCTTGTATCAGCTGTTTCCAAATTCTTTTGCTAACATTGCACAAGCTCAGTTCAATTAATGGTGCGCCATCGTGTGGAAGCCACAATGCAAATCGGCTAGATATATATACTAATCCAAATGCAGTACAAGTCTTCAGCAACTGCAAATGTGAATAATTGAAATATTGATAATTCCCCCTCGTCTTGATGTAATCCCACAAAAATATATAAATAAAAAGATTTAACTAATTATCGCTACACATTTAATACAACTTTAAGAATTTTAATATGAATGATACATGGAATACGCGACAAAATTATTACGAAAGACTTTGACTATGCTCGCGTGCCCCTCGGACGGCCGGAGGCCATATTGATTTCTCAGGGACGGGCCGATCCAAGCGCGATGAATTTATTTTTATAACTCATCGCGTCCCATTCCCTCATCGCATAATCCTTATTTCCACATTATTCCTCGTATTTCAAATTACTTTTCACATTCATTTTCCAATATTGTTTCCATTTACTTTCAATAATGATTAATAATTTATTAATTAATACAACATGATTTCATATAACACAATCGTATGCAGTAATTTCTCTCTACCTACACACTTATAGTAAAAAGATAATGAATTCCTTGCTAGCCAATGATACAGTATGTTCCATGTGGCACCGTTACCAGAGTCCAGACTTCATTCTCAACTTCATTATAGTAATATTTACCCTGACGTGGCAATCGAGTAACTCGCAATAACAATAATATCAATCGTTGTTGCCTTGATTATTACCGAAGCGTTTATTATACACATTCAAAATAAATTTTATGTCCATTTCAGAAAATGTGTAATTTTGTTTATCATCAATTTAGTTTAATATTTGGATGAAATTGTTTGGGGGTTTGATAAAGAACAATTCGAAAATTCGATTCGTATAAATATAAGTTTATTTACAACGATAACAGATCCTCTTGTCAAATGAGCGACGAAGGTGATTGTTCGTATGTTTTTTGTGTAACATGCATGTGTGTATGTATGTATGTATATATATAACCTGATTGCAAAATGAATATCGATTAAAATTAATAATTACATTTTAGCTCTTTTTTCCCCGCGATGGGCGTCAATTAAATATAATAATATACAATCATTTAATAATTTTGTCATGCTCCATCGTTTTGTTTCTCCACATTCTTATTTATTATATAGAGACTTGTGCATATATCCTTCGTGTTTTATTTATCATCTTTTTATTTTTATATTTCACTTTATTGCGAAGAGATCTCAATCGTCCTTACAGATTTGTAGATCGTCACGTTTTCAATTATTTTATTTTGCGAATCGTACAAAAATTTATGCCTAAATATATTGCAATATAATCCCCTGATGACTTGTATTGATAATGATCATGATAATAGTAACTATAATTATAATAACAACAATAAACGCAGAGCTATTATTTAAAATTTCTCAGTCACTCCCAATTATCGTCATGTGAATTTGTTTATTAGCATAAAAAACTCTGACTTATCTGCATTCGTGTATCAAGATAATATTATGAGAAAAATTTATTCATGACTATAGACAATGTCAGAGTGTGTTGAACATCCGTAAAAAAAAAAACGCGATGGCGAGTCACGGCTGTCGATATATTTAACCTACATATATTTTCACTCCCAAATAATTATATCTTTGTGGGGGAAAAAAAAAACTGCACACTCACTGCTCTTAACTCTTAATTTGTTTTCTTCTTCTTCTTCTTCCTCTTCTTACTCTTCAGAGTCCTTTTTTTTTTTACAAGCGATATAAAAAGTTGAGCATCATATTGCGTTCTATATAGATACATAATAATACAAGAGACTTATTCGACAGAATTAAATTTTTTCTTCCTATGTTTCATTTTTTATATCGCCTTCGAATTATTGGTTTCCTTGAATCACACATTTTCCTGATATTATTGGAAGAATTAATATGAATCACTTTATTATGATTTCAACCGCTCACCGACAAACTTTCCGGTGAGGAATGTTCTATTTTGTTTTTTTTATGTCGCATTGTACCGCACATAAATGCGCCACATTTGAAACTCGATTTTGAAATGAGTGATTTACTTTTATCGCGTGCTGTAACATTGTCAAGCGTTTCAATATCGCATGGCGCCAACGTCATTTTTGACGATGCAGTGAGAGTAACGATGGGTTATGGAAGCGGCGGCCTTCTTTGTGGCTCTGGTGTATAATGAAGTCGTGCACGTACATATTGAGGACTGCCAGGCACTGAACTACTCTCAGATAGTCGTCGTGGTGGTGGTTGAGGTGGTGATGGTGAAACATATCTAAAGAAAACAAAAAAAAAAAAAAGAAACCCTTTAAAGACTTCCATTATCTATCAACATTTAATTAGTAAGAAGAATATTTTAAATTCACCTGCGTGGAAATGAGGGGGACTGTTGTTGATCAATTACATTCCTTCGTAATAAAAGTGGCGACTCGCCACGATTCAATCTTGGTGGTGGCTCTGGCGACGGTGCTCTATCACCACCGAGTCGCAATCTAACATACGATGCAAAACGTTTTTTTGCTGAATCCTTGGATTGTGTTTGTACTTGAGTAGCCGATGAAGAGGCTGGCGGTGGTGGGGGAATATCTTGTTTTAATTGATGGGCAAAACGAGAAATTAAAAATTGTGGACTTGTAGATCCGTGCGTAGCTGGCAGGGGCAATGGGTCATTCGTAAACCTGAGGAATTTTCAAAAAAGTCAATTAAGAACATGAAAATTAATTAATAAATAACAGCAGTGAATAATAATATATGATATATGAAACCTTTTGCGATTAATCATCGGGCTGCCATAAATATCATGAGAGGGTGGATGTGTTTGGGGTGGTAGTTGATATTGCCCTGATCTACGTTGAACAAAGGGTGAATATCTACCAGTCTCGTTTACCGGCTGAATGACACCCGGCGGATCGACATTTTCACGTCGCCATGGTGAATAGTCTCTTGAAAATGGACTGAGAGACCGTGAGACGTCTTGCCAGCGATCCAGACCACTATCACGCTCATCATATCGATTACGATGTTGTGGTTTTGATTGTATTGAACATACATCGGATTTATACGAGGCTTGGCCATTTGTTGAATGACAATTTGACTCTATATATTGTCGATAAGGCGAAAATGATCTTGTACCAATATTTGAATTTTGTTCATTCGATGGCATTTTATATATTGGCGGTGAAAAAGGTTTGGCTAACATTTCTTTATGTCGCAGTACATATGAATCGTGATAAGGAACATAGATTTTCACGCCATTTTCAGCGTTTGTCATCTGTTCCTGATGCGATGATAAATTTGAATTTTTTGTTGACTCTTTGGTAGTATTATTTTTTAAAAATGCCGGCAGTGTCTCTGAATGACTTCGTGAATGTACAGTTTGTTTAAGAGATACATGACCGGTGACTCGGGGTAATTCTTTCTCGTTCAATCTGAAACTAAATTTATTTATTGGCATATTGGTCTTGAATTTCGTTATAAAGAAATATGAATGTAATGAATATGCAGAGGTACGAGAAGGAGAATGTATCCGTACGATGAAGAGCGGAATATGAAAATATCCTGCAGAAATAATGTCGTTGAGACAGAAAAGAGAGTGAGGAAGGGAGTGAGTGGGGGGGCGGGAGGGGGGGTAGAGGGCGATGGGGTGGGCAGTGAGAGAGACGAGAGTAAGTGAAAGTTAGAACATTAGTTATAATCTTCATGCAACACACAAGGGAGTAAGGAACATAGTGAGATATACGTAGGCGATAAAGAGTACTAGGGTAGAAGGGAAGATGCTTTTAAAAATCGATAGTGAGAGACTATGTTTATGAAGGGGACACAACAAGCAAATAAAAAATGATAATAAAAGTAGGAGAATTCACATTGCTTGTATATATGTGTGTAGTACATATTTCTTTAATGTAGATGAGAAAAAAAGAAAAAAAAATGAGGAAAGAAAAATTGACAATAACAAAATGAAACAAATAATTTCAATAAAAATAAACAAAACGAATGCTTACCATGTGTGGGGGTTGAAGGGTGGGGTGTGTAACAGGCACGTGCACAAACCAAACAACTTGAAATGAAAATTGGGCTAGGTCGCTTTTACGGATATCTTTCTCATTGAGGTAATTGTTTGTATTTCAGAGTTTCGCTATTATTTTTTTTATTTTTTCATTATCAGTAAGTTGCGAATTTCGAATATTTTTTGCTCGCATTATTTTCTCTTGTTGATTTTCATTGTTACTCGTCATAGGGGGGTATGTTGGAGTGTATGTGTATGGGTTGTGTTTGTGTGGTCAGGGGCGAGGGAGCGGGGATGCTATGCTGCGCTGCCTCCCTCAAGCTCAACGCTGCAACACAATTTAACACGCACGAAAACGGTTAATTCGAGAAACGAAAGTATGTCATTTAACTTTCATATTAAATTCATCTTTGGAATTGTGCCTAATATTAAAAACCATTATTAATATTAAAGTATTTCAAATAAATTATATCACTTTTAATATTTATTCATTATTAAATGACTCAAGTAGAATAATTAATTGGGAGAAATTATTCATTGCTCGTTTGGATTCAGTTTGGGGTATCCGGTTATTCTTATATGAAAAAATTACGTTCATTAGTCGGGAATCTCATGCCACGTTAAAACAAAAATAGATTGTCAAAATAAAATTTGATTCATCACTAAATATAACAGTGGCTAAATAATTGCGTCTATTGCATTCTAATGAAAAATAATAATAAATAAATTCTCTGCAGTCTTTAATAAAAATAAAAAATCAAAGTATCACACAAAAATCAATATAAAGAAAAAAATGCCACGTTCTTTTGATAATGATGAGCTCACCTCGGATCGAGTTGTCGCATAACTCTACCAAACCATTGACAACCAGCAGTTTGAAACGATTGATTAGCATTATCCACCTGTTCCCCATCGTATTTTTTAATAAATGAATGTTCCATGAGTTTATGATACTTAGGCCGATGTTTATAATTTTTAGTCAGGCAGCATGTGACGAATGATCGAAATTCGTTTGAAAAATATGTGTCTAATGGAAGGGAAGGTGGATCATCCTGTACTACCCTACTTAGAACCTGTAAACAAATCCATCAATATCGATGAATAAACGGAAAAAATTAATTGCCATATTAATGAATAAATTTTTTCTCACCTCGAAATCAGTCTTGCAATCTCGATAGGGAAAAAAGCCCGTGGCTAATTCCACAAGAGTTATACCTAAACTCCACACATCCGCTCTTATATCATAGTCTGGTTTCGTTGGATCTGGAGGATCTATTCTTTCGGGCTGTTGTGAAACGAAAAAAATATTATCCATCAAGTAATTCAACAATTTATATTATATTACTTACCGCCATATATGCCGCGCATCCTGCACTTCGTGTTTTAGCTTTGCTGTCAACTAATCTTCCAGATATACCAAAGTCACAAAGTTTTACGCCACCGAATGCGTCAAGTAAAATATTACTAGGTTTAACATCTCTATGAATGACTCCGTGCTTCTCTTTCAGGTACGACAACGCTTTCACTGTCTATTAAAAACAAAAAATGAAAATTTTCCGGGATATTTAAATATTCCATTATTATTTATATAAACTGAGAACAAATCGTGGACTCACTGCTAGAGTAACTTTGCCTAAAAAATCTTCTGGTATTGCCTGTCGACATTTTTTCAATAATTTATCAAGACATGTCGCCATTAGTTCCATACAAATCCATACATCAGATTCAGTTATAAAACATCCTAGGCACTGTACAATGTATGGACAGTCATGGGATTTAAGAACAACATCGAGATCCATAATTATTCTTTTATTTTCTTCGGCATTACCAGATCGTCGCATTTGTTTAACGGCAATAACAACACCACTCGGTTTGTGTCTCATTTTAACGACATGACCGCACGTTCCATTACCGAGTTCGCCCAAATGTTCTAAATCATTCATTTCAGTCTGATATTTCTGACCATTTATATTGAGTATACCATTCATCTTCATTATTTCTTGTAGCTTTGATTCAACTTCACTGTCGCATGTTTTTGTTGGTGGTGCGGCCTGAATTGGCAAATCCAATTGTCTTCTAGGTCTTGTTGGGGTGCCCATATCTCCAACTGTTATAAGCAAATACAAAAGACGTAAATAGTAATTAAAAGGGAAATTGGTTTTTCACTTATACATTCCATGTATATTCTTATATTTAATTGTTTACACTAACAGATTAGATGAATATGTTTACCCACGGCTTATCTTATATATAAACAGTAATATCGTTGTTGAGAAATCGTTTCATTTATATTCTGCGTCTAAATAAATACTCAAATTTGTATATGATTCAAGGACATATTATTATATACGCATTATATACGTTCGATTTCCAAAAGTATATTGTAAACTAAATGTTTATGAAAACAAAGACCGTGAACACTATCGTGAAATAATTCAAACATTCTATGGAATCTGAAAAAAATCTTATAAATTCACTTTAAAGATCGAATTTTCAGCAGTAAATAACACAGCAAGATCAACATAACCTGCAAAACATTTTTCAATCATCAATACATTCTCAAACGTCTTCTATATGTTCACTTACAGTGGACATAAATAAATTGCAAATATGAGGTATATAAGCACTTGAAAAAATAAAAACACTTACGTTGTCGTGGTCTTCTTACGACGGGAGTAGATGGTGGATTTGATGATGACGGTTGGAGAGCCGTTCCTGGTTGAATATCAATGATTTGTCTATCCCTATCTCTTGATTCTTTTTCAGCTCGAAGGCGCTCTTGTAAATTCAAGATTTTGTTCTCCAAAGTGCTCGACATTTTTATCTTTTTTTCACGTTATGCGCGCACTGAGGAGGATTCACTTGCAATACTATACAGATATTATGAGTTTGACAATTTTCACATCAATCCACGGTGCCTGCTACCCCCAGTCTGTGCCCTTTTTGGCAGCGATACAGGATACAGCGCTACAGGGTTCTTACATTATTGGCAGATGGCGCTATTAAATTCTATTGCAGCGCTGTATGTTGATCATTTTCAGCATATAAAATACGAATGAATATATAGTTGTCTCATTCACAGAGTGGACTTCGGATATGTTCGGCTTTATATTGCCCCTATTCTCATTATTTATAACGTATGATTGCGCGTGCGCCATATTCAAAAATTTAATTTAATTTTGAAACAGACAACAAAGTTGTTATGTTTGTATTTTTTTTTTTTTTTTCAATGACATTAATGTAGCAACTTTTCATTTTATCCAACGTAGACATTTCTGGTTACTCAAAGTGTATTGAAGGCATATCGAAGAGATACATTGGCTATTTGAAAGTCATTCTCAATTAGTTATTTGTAGCCAACGGGACAAACATTAAAGGCATCCTCATTAGAAAACTCTCCTGTTTTTCGTCAATCATTTATACGGAATGTCGTATATATATTTACATAATCAGCAACCGATTGCTAGAAACCGTACAACTACAATTCAGCAGTAGATGACACCATTGCGTTACTTATTATATTCATTTCGTATTTTTCCAATTATATTCAATCCACAATTTTATTACAGGTATCATTTAGATAAAAAAAAATGGTGTCATAGGATTAATAATCCAGAAAATATAAATGAATTATATGCAAATATTATTCTTTAATTGCAATAAAACATCAGCAATCATAAATGCATCTAACATCTCAATGATATCTCAAAACCACAAAACTTCAACATGACAATGAATAATGATTATTATATCATACAAAAATGGATTGTGCTCTATTACCAAATTGTTTTTACCCATATGTTGTTAATGCACAATACAGAATATGTTTATTATTAATCAATAGACTAGGTCGGAAGTACGTGGATAACAACTGGTCATTGAAGTACAGCAGCGTTGGCTGCTATACTTGGATTGTTTATTATCTCTCCTAAACTTTCGAGCAATTCTTTTCGGTAATCGTCAAAGTCACCGCTAATTTCATTAATAGTTTGATCTTCAATAACATGGAGACAGCACTCGGTATCCCTGATGAGTCGCTCGTCATGAGAAACAATAATAACACCACCTTTGTAATTATTTATTGCATCAGCGAGAGCATCTATCGATTCAATATCCAAATTGTTTGTGGGTTCATCAAGTATAACAACGTCCGGTGCATTAAGACACAGTTCAGCCAAAGCCACTCGCGCTTTCTGACCACCTGATAAATCTTTCATTTTAATTGTATGCGCATGAGAACTTAAACCAAATGTTCCCAATTGTTTTCGCGCTTTCTCGTAAGGCAGATCAAAGAGGCGCATCAAATATTCTGATGGTGTTTCTTCGGCAGTGAGATGTTCACCTGAGTGCTGATCAAATCTTCCGATTCGCTGCAAAATAAAATATATATTATATCATACAATTTAGCAAAAATATTTCAATATTAATTTTGAATAATTGACATTGTTAAATTTTACGTACCAATCGATGATTTTTAATTAATTCACCCGAAAGTGGCGTCAATTCACCAATCAAAAGCTTCAAAAATGTTGATTTTCCAACGCCATTTGGACCAACAATTGCAACACGTGAATTTAAATCAATGCCAAAATCTACTTTGGTAAATAGCGGTAATTGACCATCATATGCAAAAGTAACATCTGCAAACAGTTTAAAAATGTTAATAATCATGAGATTATTGAGAATTTGAATGATCATTGCTTACTGTAAAGTCCTAAAATTGGAGGTTGAAGTGGTGGTGGATCAGGGAAGCTGAATTTGACAATATATTCACGTGGTCTCTGCAAAAGTTCTTGAGGACCATTGTCGTCCTCCTGTTTCTGCATTTTTGTTCGATTTTTCTCTTGCTTCCTTGTTAAAACTTCCTTTTGCTTTTTCTCCGCTTGTTTTTTACTCTGACCTGATGCCTTCATATCTCTTATACGTTTCTCCTGTTTTTCATAAGCTTTAATCGTTTCTTTTCTCTTCTGTTCATACATTTTTTTGAACATACTGTAATTTCCTTTGTAATAAAATAATTTTTGTTGGTCTAAATGAATAATATCTGTACAAACATTATCTAAGAAACTTTGATCGTGCGATACTACAAGAAGTGTTTTCTTCCAACATTGTAAATAATTATCCAACCATATCACAGCATTAAGATCTAAGTGGTTGGTGGGTTCATCAAGTAATAATAATGTTGGTTCGAGGAATAAAGCTCGTGCCAATGAAACACGCATTCTCCATCCACCGGAAAAATTTTTTGTAGCGCGATTTTGCATTGCTTTACTAAATCCCAAACCAGCGAGAATTCGCCGAGCCCTAGGCTCAGCTGAATCAGCCCCAATGGCTTTCAATTCCTCATAAACCTGCGACAGATAAATAAAATGAATGTCAAAAATTTGTAAGAAAAACAAAGTACGAAATTAATTTCATACTTCTTGTAATTTAGTTTGAATCGATTCATCCCCTGTCTCCGATTGCACTTCCAATTCTTTGCATCGTTTCTGCAATTCCTTACATTTAACATCAGCATTAAGAACAACTTCAACAGCTGGTGTCTCATCAGCTACAACTTCCTGTTCGCAATATAGCACATCAATATTTGGAGGAATAGCAAACGCTTTATTCGCAATATGACGCAATAAAGTGGTTTTACCATGGCTAAATGATAAAAATAACTGATTATATATTTAAATGATACAGGGGGAAATATTGGAATTATTAACACTTACCCATTGGGTCCTACCAAGCCATATCGTCGCCCTTGTGCAATGAGTAAACTGGCATTTGTAAATAATTCTTTACCCTTTGCTGCAATGCTAAAATTTTCCACTTTAATATCAACTGCATTGTCCAGTTGTTGAGCTCCACGATGTTGCGTTTGACTTTGAGATACCGTGAAATTTGATTCCAATTCGCTGTGACCCTGCCCACCAGTTTTCGTCAACATTTCCACACTCCTCTCATATTCCTGCTGTTTTTTCAATTTTTTCTTCTCCTTATGAGTTAATTTTTTGCCCACCTCCTCAACATCCATCTCCAATATTTTATTGGTAACATTTTCCACTTTGTCGATTTTCAACGACATGCTGTAACGCTGACACACACGAGTGTCTCACGCAGTCTCATCAAGCGTGAACACCTTGTTTCTACATTCACCAGAGAGAAACGTGGTAACATCACCCAATATGGTTCTTTTTTTTTTCTTTTTTTTTCGTTTTGTCGGAGCCGAGAAATGCAGCGCCGCATATACCAAAAGTTGTAGTTTCCACCGCGCTATGAATTCTGCCATACCGACACGAATGAGGAGCGGCAGCTGAATAAACCGGGAAGTATTGGCGTTATGAAATAATTTGAATGTGTGCACATCTAAATATTATTGATATTGTCGACGTTTCTTTGTTCGTTGCAAGTTTTCTTCGCGCCAAAACGCGTATATTTACATCTGTCATTATTGTGTGAACGGAAACATCACGAAAAAAATGTTGGGCACTGTAGATATGACGAGGAGACCTCTGAAAATTCCATCAAAATTTATTCCTTACCTGGAAAAACATAGAATATACGAACTTTTTCACGTATGAGTACTTGTTTTATATAATATTGAATTTATATTTCGTTTAAATGTATTTTTGCAGGAAATAGCATCTCAATTGATTATAAAAAAACCGTCAGATCATATTTTGTATATGAAACAATGCTTACGTCATGCAACAAAATGTCAAGATTCACCAAGAATTATTTTACTTGCACCTCCTAATTTTGGTAAGTGGCACTCAATGCTATACAAATATATATTCCGCATTTGTGATTATCGCATTTCTGTATTTGTTCTTGTCAGATAATAACACATTAGCTGAATACTTGGAAAAGAAACTGGGAATTCATTCAATAAGATTAGGAAATATGTCCATGAGTAATTCAACACCAGAGAATTTAGCAAATAGCGTGCGGAATATTTTGAGAGAACGTTATTTTCGTAACGACCCCGGCTGGATATTTACCGGTAGACATAAAAATATTTATTCGTTTAATTCCCCATCATTAATTTATGCAATTGATTCTCAATTGATTATTTATGTCTCTTTTCAAATAAAATAAGACTTTCCAACGAACAAATTGGAAGCTCGTGCTCTTCAACGAATAGGGATTCTACCCACTCATGTAATAGAGATAGTGTGGACTGCTGTACCATCAGGTAAATTGATTTTTTATCGTTAAAATTAATCGTGTTGGAATGAGCTGTTTATCATAATTATTTTGTTTAAAGATTGCTCAAGTACCACTCATAACGTAGCAGAGAGCGATGAATCCGTTAGGAGTCTGTATGGCAATGCCAATAAATCACAAAATTGTAATGATTACGATTCACGAATTCGTGGTGTTCGTGAGGCTTATGCCAATCTCTTAATTGTATTCAATGACAATTTATCACAAATTTTTTTCATACTTTATCATATAAATTCATAAAGTTTATTTGCTTTTTATTCAAATTAGACGGTAGAAACTGCAGGAAGGACATTTGAAGAGCTTGGAGATGCCTGCATAACATTCACGAAAAAAAAAAGACTTTACGCACCGTGTATTTTCCGTGTACTTCTAATTGGTTCACGTGGTTCGGGACGTCGAACTGTTGCTAATTATCTTTCACAAACATATGGTTTAGTAAATATTGATTTTGGTTATTTGTTGGAACAAACGAGACAGCAACAGACATCTTTGGGTGAAAGAGTCAAATGTATTGAACGTCGATGGGGTATGATGCCGCAAGCTGACATAAGAATTAAAGTAGTTGAGGTGTATATTGAACGACGATTAGATCAAAAATTCCAGTGATATAATTTGTTTTCTCGTATATTTCTCATTTGAATAATACTTTTAGAATAAATTAATGAGCCATGACTGTATTAAGAGAGGATGGGTATTGACTGGATATCCGATAACAGTCGAGGACTTTGAGTTGTTGGATTTGCTTACGACACCCCCAAACAGGTTTTATATAAACATTATTTCTTTCACACTAAGTGATTCTTGCATATTTTTTATTATCATGATATTTCATTTCTATTGATTTTTATTTACTTTTAGAATTGTACTTTTGAATGTAAATCGAACGGTTTGTCGTGAACGTTTACTCTCTCGTCGATTTAATGCCATCAGTGGAAGTGAACATCATTTGCCATTAGATGATCATTTTCAAATGAATAATGCGACTGAATTAACTGCGCATCCGAAGGATTATAGAAGCAGAGTTGAACAAGATGTGAGCATGTATTACTCTTTATTTGTCGGCTTCAATTGTCTGTTTTTGAATTAAATTATAATATGGTGAGATTTTATTTGAAGCTTCAAGAATATAACGATAATATCGAGGCGATATTGCGATATGGAGGAGAATCCATTGCAATAATCGATGGAATGGCTGCAAAGAGAGTTGTATGTGATCGAGTTGACGCAAGTTTAACACGACCAATAGCAAAAACAATTTTGCGTACTTGTAAATTAATCAAAAAAATTGACCCCATGGAAATTGAATTTGACCCAGATGATGAACCGGATCCGCAAATTTTCCATAATATACGTGCAAGAGAATCACAACTTTCTTTGGTTTAATTATTATTGGAAATAGTTCTAATCGATTTTTCCTTCAAATTCCAAAGTTTATTATGAAATGTTTATAATGATAAACGTTACAAATTGTTCCGATCCCATATTCGAATTTTTTCCAGCCAATTATCGAGTTCCTCCTTCAATTCGTGAATGACGAATTTCATATTTAAAATAAGCGTTTCATACGCTTTATGATTTGCCAAAATAATTTGATTATATTCTTGTACTTCATCATTGGTAAGTATCACACTATTTTTAAATGAAATAAAGCCAATTTCATTTAATAGCCCTTGATATTTTATAACCGTCTCTTTTACATGTTCAACGCGCCTTCGCTCAACATCTTTCAATTCTTGTTGAAAGTCTCGGATTAAATTTGTTTCTCTTTCCAATTGAGTCATCAATATTTTTCTGACAGTTTTACAACCTTCATCGGAATATCTGGCTAACTAAAGATGATAGAAATAAATTTGAAAATCGTAGATGAGTTTATATCAATTGCTTACTAAAAGCCCCCTCATATTTGTATTACATCGTTTTCAAATTCTTCTCTGATATTATAAATTTCTATGCGAATATCCATTATCTTCATTTTTACATAATGACAATAATCTTTGATGTGATCAGCACATTTTTCTTGGATGTCATTGAGATTTTCTCTCATTTCATTCAATATGGCATCGTGTGAATTTTTTTTTTTCATCCATAATTGTTCTACAACTTTCGATGGCTTTGAAACACTTTCTAGTAAAATAAAGAGAAATACCCATTGATGATGAGAAGTGAAAAAATCAAATGTGAAAATAAATGAAACAATTGTTGAAACAATTTGCTACCAAATTCAGACGGAACTTTTTTTATATCCCAAATGTCAATGGTGTCTTCAATATTGTCATTGACAAAATCTTTCTTTAATTGTACCTCAAAGGTTGGATGACACTGGACACTCGCGGGAACTTGAAATGAAGTTGAAGGGATGGACATTTTGTTACTATCATGACAACCCCAACTTACATCGATACCGGAATAAAATAAAAAGAAAATGGTTTTGATAGAATTTGTTGGTGTATAACAATTTTTACTATTTTTATCGTCTGAAGTTGAATGCTTTTCTACGACTTTTTGTATCAACCAGCAGTTGTGCCTGTCTTTTCAAAACACTTCGTGTTGGAATCTCTTCCTCATCTTCAGATAAGACGGGTGGAGCTGCAGGCGTAGGCGCACCAGGAAATCTTGGAAACAGCGGTTGTTCATCATCAGGCTCATCGTGTTTTCCAACATCCGACGTCGACTCGATAGATATCCTATCGATCTATCAATAAATTAAAACAATTCGTCATTTGAATCTGAAGAAAAATATCGAAAAAAAAATCGTATGCATTGCTGCAAGGTATGTGAATACAAATTCAATAACCTTCTCTGTAATTTCTTTAACCCATTTGGTGTACTCATCTCGTCCGCCCATTAAATTAATAGTCGCCATCATTTTTTCTTCCAGAACTTTCAAAAGTACAAATGGATTTTCGTGTTTGTCGACGTTATCGAGAAGTGATGTCTCGCTCACATCCTAAATAGAAGAAAAATAATATAAAAACATGTGATAAATAGGTAGAAGAGAGATTTTAAAGAATGTAGATACAACTACATTCAAGGAACTTTCATTGCTGCTGCGGCGACTCAGTAATAACTAATGTATTTGCCATGGTCTATTGCTTTTTTTTTTATCTTTTCTAATGGAGAAGAACGATAAAGACGCTGTGATAGGTTGAACCCAACAACTCAACTTAACAGATTGGAGTTGAATGTTTACTTTCGATCGGCAACAAGAGGTGCTAATGCACGTTAAAGCACACATAGAGGTCTTCTTAGAGGTGAGAATTACAGTTAGGGCTATCTAGAAAAGATCTATCGACCGTGGACCTGTACAGAGGAGGCGGATCTCATTGAGGGGTGTCTCTATGCCCGCTCACGGCTCCGCCTGAATTGCCATAGAACAATAAATCTGTATGTTGTCTGATGTACTTTGTTCATCGTGTATCTACACCATCGGCTATTTTGCACACAAGTCCCAAACGGTATTTAACTGACTCAATTAGATATTTCACATGCTTTGGCAATTAGTTTCTTGCCTAGAAATCATCTGAGAATTGTTATTGTTATTATTCCTCCATCTTCTAAATAACAACCTTGAAATCAATCACACGAAGATGATTCGAGGAAGGATGAAATTTAATTGTAGGTCTCTTTCATCCTTTGATGTTTTTTTGGCGGAATCAGGATGTTGCGAATTTTTCGTGCTTTATTAACTTCAGGTTGAGATTTTTTTCACTAATTATTTAAATGGTTTCGTTTTACAAGAGAATGACAAAGACTAACCTTCAGTCTATCGTAAAAATCCATCAGTATTTTAGTAATCTCGTCAATGATGTTTTGAATGTGTAAATTTTTTGCTGCGGCATTATTCTGACGCTCAATTTCCACAATGACTTTGTTGTTGAATTTCAAAAGTTCTTCAGCATTTCTGAATAGTAAAATAACAATATCAATAATAACAATAAATTAATATACTATAAAAAAATAATGGAACCATAAATATTTGGGTAAAAAATTTAATTTACTGATCAGCGTCTTTAGTTTCTGAAAACTTTTGCATTTCAATTTCCGCAGTGAGCTGTTGTCTGCGCTTCTCCAAATTGATCTTATCTTCCTCCATGACTGTTCGCATTTTCTGGAGATTCTCTTTCGTAGCGCGCTGTCCTAAAAACCGGTCGAGCACCTCCTCGTTCCTCGTCACACCCGTTGCGTTTCGCAATTTTGTAAACGCTTCACCAAGGTACGTCATCTCGTCCTTTGGTATTCCCTCACGATTATCAACACCATTTTCATCACATTTTTCTGCTACATCAAAATCATCATCGCGTGGCGGTGGCAATCGTGTTACAGGAAAAATCATTCTCTCCAACCGTTCCAACTCCATTCGACGATCTTCAACTCTTTGTCGATAATCCAATATGACATTATCGCGCTCTTTACTTCTGTGCATTGCTTCAATTTCTTGCTGTGTCAATGCTTCCTTTGTAATGTCTCGCAGTTGCACTGCCTCTCCTTTTACACTCTGCCAATAATGTTTTTTACCGTCTTTAATGGTATCACATTCTATATTTTATTTTTAATATGTATATTTATTTTTCCATGGAATACCTGTAATTGTTTTATTTCGGTTTCTTGTTCTTTTATACTTTGCTCCAAGTTTCTCAAAGACGATACGTAAAATGCAGCATCAGATTTTAAACTAGCTCTAACTGATCTGTATTTTTTTCTCACTGTATCAGCTTCCATTTGCATCACACTCACACGATGTAATTGATTCTCCAAACTCACAATTTTCTAGAAAATAGGAAAAAAAAAAAAAATGTTATATTGTCTCTATCATGAATTTTGATTGAAAATTCAAATTGAGGAACCGAACAGAGAAAACGATAGGCTTACTATGGTATTAAACCTTTTTCAAAGGATGTTCCAATTTTTTTTCCACAATTTTTTGAATTTTTCCATTCATCAACTCTTCATATTCGCCAAGAAGTTGTGTGAGTTTTTCTTGTTGCTAAAATGAAGAAGAAGAATATGTCAATACATGGCGGTAATAAATTTCATATATGACAATAACTTGACAAAATATTTTATATATACAATTGGAAATGTCCCACCTTGTCACTCTCATATTTAATGAGATCATGTTTTTTTCTCAATCGGATATTATCCTCATCAATTTTGCCAATAGCCTGAGCTAAACCACGTTTTCTCACACAAACCGACGACTCTCTGTTTGCTTGTGCCACTTTTTCCGCCGCGTCTTCATTCTTAAAAACAATCTCAATGCCAAGAAATATTTTTTTTATCATAAATAATTAATAGCTAAAAAATAACTTACATTTTTCACTCTCGAATATTTATTCTGCAATGTCTTAATGTCTCTCTTATAAGCCGCTATTTTTTCCGAACTCTCGCGTATTTTTGCATCACACTCTTCAAAATTTGCTTTTCGCTGTCCCTCTAATAAATAAAATGAATACTCAACAATTGTATTATTATTCATAATGTGTATATTATTAATGTTCTTTGTTCAGTGAAGTCGAATGAAGAAAATAAATAAAAGTAACATTGCAGCGTGTACTTGATGAAAAACGAGAATGCTCGTGCATAAGTGTTCGTGGAATCGTAAAACTTGACCCCAGAGCGTCCAGTTAGCAGCTAAATTAGCAACGCTGTTCATTCAGCGTGCGAGGATTCGTGACGATGATATAGAAGTAAAATAATACACGGGTAAAACATAAACGACACAATAGAAAGACGAGAGTGAAGGAAGAAGCGGAAAAGGCAAGTTGTAGGAGTCATCAAGTTCACGTTGATGAGGGAAATTAACTCTGTTGTTACTCACACAATACTTAGCTCAACCTCAACTATTGTGAATCAATTTTCAAGGGAAAAACAACAGGGATAGAGAAAGAAACAAACATGAAAAACCAAAAGGCGATGCGTGTTCATTGACTTACCGGAAAGTTGAATTTTTTTCTTTATCTCAATGATCTTTTTGTTAATTACCGAGAGTTTATTGTCTTGGCTCGAGGTTATAAGAGGATTAGCCATCGTCCTATATCCGCAAAATATCGTCGAATATAACGGATGGTAGGCATATATATGTTCATGTTCAGAATATCGATGCAACATTTAACGTTTACAGTCGTCTTGACGACGTTACCACTGTCGCCGTTACACCACCACGATTTGATTAACTCCATTCAATTCTA